>JASCZW010008529.1:0-49908 GCA_034211315.2 Aedes japonicus
CAAAATTCTGCATGGCGACGGCATGAAGAGATTTTCCTGTAGTTTAAGACGTTTTATGGAAAATTTGTCAAAACTGAAGAACTGCCTCAAAAACCGCGTACTAAATATAATCCACCCAACTGCTCAGCAGTTCCGGAAGCCCATCGAGCAGATTTTGGGCAGTAATGAAGCAGAAGCTTAAGAAAAGTGGAAAACGGCTCGAGACGCGACTCAGATGACCAGTATGTGGAACAAGTGTGCCAAGGAAAGTTGACTCCCGAGGTGTGCAGCGTTTGATGGGAGGAGTGAAGACAAGATAGGGCGAATTTCCATTAGAAACAAAGAGAAATGATTTTTATTGATATTTTATAGTACACTAAAGTACAGTACAGAACAGTAAATTACCTTGTTAAGAGTATTACAACCTATAGCGTAATGTCGATCTGTTAGTCAGAGACAGATGATTTTATTATCTGATTCTAAATGACATAGTTTATTCGGGAATGATTCCTGTTACCGCATTGAAAGGCCTCTGTTGTGTCCTTCAAAGGCGTACTTACGTGGCTTTGAACCTCTAGTCGGTCGCCGGTCATCTCATACTCCGGTACTTCAGCACACAGTTTCGAGGCTGCGACATTCCTCTCCGATGACGATTTCGTTTCGTTAACCGTCTTGTGGAAAGCACCAAACCGCGTTCTCCAATTTGTGGATAGCTATCTGCAGTTTCGACCTTTACATCCGGTTTTCTTTCATAACACGCCGTTGCTTCTGCTGCCAGCTTTTACTTTCCAGTGTCACTGTCACTGATACATAATGTTGTCCTGCGTGTCATCGATCTGCCGCCAGCAAGCTTCCTGCCGATCAGCACTCCAGTTGTGCTAACCTTTCAATTTTAACAGCAAAAGAACCTTAGAACTCGACGTGATGTCTTACCGACGTCCCCAGAAGACTGCAATCAGCACCTGGTTTTAGTTCAACTGCCAGAATCGTCATTGTAATCAGACCTTTATTCAGGGACCTGCGTCATCTTCAACTGGTGCACTTGTTGAAGGCGGTTTTAATTGTCGCACTTTACAACAGCGCAATATCGATTGCCTCTCCACTTGCGTTTGGGCGCCATTTCTGGCTGTCTTGGACCACTGCTTCCGGAATAGTATTCACCGTAGACTTTCCTTTCTGGAAACTGAATAGCATCCTCGATTGCTTCCTGCTTGCTTTGCAATTTCGTCAGCCTATTGCGAGCTTTTCCGAGTTTTTGAAGATTGCCGAGCGTATCTAACAGGTGTATTGGCTCATACGATGCTTAGTCTTGCAGCAAGACTAACGTGTCCACCTGTCCTGGAAATGACCTTCCTCCAGACTTTTCTGCAACACATCACTGAATCTGTCAGGAAATGTCTGAATCAGGTGACTTTCAGAGCCACGAACTTCTCGTTCGAGACTTGCTCCTCAGCGTTTCTTCTTCTTTTTCTGTGACGTACGGTATACGTGAAGGCGTCAGTATTGATCATGCGTCGATCATGCGAAAAGTTCATCTACGGTGTTCCACAGTTTTTTCTGTACATAGCTCTGTTACTGCTGAGCTTCATCGACCTTCGCCATGAGAATAAGGTACGCGTTGCCCCCGAGCAAGCATCAGCCCTTGTAATAGCTCTGTCTCTCTCTGTCTTATTCGTTCCCACTTTTGGCGAAGTCCTTATGGCCTAGAACACCACCATGCGCCTTCTGTCTGGGTTGTGGTTTCTGCTTCCTGACACGTCCTTCAGCGCTGAGACAATCAGTTGAGTTGTTTATTACCGGTAACTGGGAGCCGCATGTTTCACTGCCCAGTTCGGCGATGAAGGTGCGGCATTCCTGGCGCATCACCGCGATAGCGTCAGTCATCCACGCTGTTCCGGTTCGCGAGTTCGTTGTTGAACTGGTTGCTTCAACCAAGAGCAATTGTCGAAGACCCCGTTCTTCGGCTGATGATGCCAGCAATGGATCGCCAGATGTTCGTTATGGGTAAACTTCACAGCTAATATTCGTCAACAAGCGCAGGACCGTGAAGCGTTATATATGGATGATGGATTCATGACCGTCCCTGCGAAAAGTGCCGGCTGTTCGCAACCGTGAATAGATGAGACCGACATCTCGACAATTATAGCCGACGCAGTTGTCACGCTACGGTTCCAGTCCTATTGCTCTTCCTCTTTGTGTTTTGTTTTTCCTAACTTTGCTAAAGCCGCGGGCAAACGTCCTCCAACTTACACTCAGTAATAAGAAACCAGAACCAATCGCGAGATGATGCGAAACTAGTACTGATTCATTTCGTTCTGCGCAACTAGTTTTTGTTCTTATTTTACACCTGACGAACATATATAAGCAAAGCGCATAGCGCTTCTTAGTCACTTGTTAACATGGAGTAGAAGAAAAAACACCAAGAAAAGATAAAGTGCTAATTTTTACTTTGAAGAATCATCCCTGATCGTTCCTGCTCGTTGGTCGTTAGCAGAGCGTCCGCCTGCTGGAGTTGTGCCCCAGATTGAAGCGGACATTTGCTGTTCCTTCCACTGCTTGGTGGCGTCGTAGTTCAGGTAAGAGTTGTTTCACCGGAGTCTCTTCAGAGCTGCCGGTCCTGAAGCGAACGACGTCGTCGCGCAGATGGTATTGCCTATCCAAGGGTCAACGAGCATCAGTCGTAGCAGTAGCAGTTGAATCCAAATAAAACGTTCAACGGAGCCAACACTGGCGTTACCTACGTTCGATAGTGTAACTTCCAACTTTGTCAGAAATTCTAGCAGGCTGCATCTTCAGCGTAGGCGCATCTGCAACCTCAGTCCACAACTCCAGCGATAAAGTCATCTCCGATGACGACCGGTGTTCATCCGATGAGCTATTCGGTCAGTGCATCCTGCATCTGGTGGAACTGCTCCATGGTGCATCCTGTTGATTTTGACGATCACGAACCTTTGCATGAACTGACACTACTTCCTGGATGTGAAATCTGCCCATCACTCTTTGCAGCAATCGCCAATTTATCTACCACTCAGTTTCCGTTATCAGTGAGAAACATGATCGACTCTAAAATGATTTCGAGGTCACGACTTTGTTTATGTTGTGGGCTTGCCACAGAAAAATTGCTGTGATATGTCGCAATTATTGAGGTTTATATGAGTTATCATTATTACTGTCGACATGCTGCCGCCGTTTTACAGGCCACCTGTAGCTCCCTGTCATGTGGTCGTTTCCAGTCATCCTTTAGCTGTATCTTGCAAATGACCCTTCTCCCCGTGTTTCTGGAACATATAAGACCTATCAGACCTTTTGCAGTTTCTTCTGCTGGTGACTAAGATTCCATGTATTAAGCATCTCAACAATAATCATTGCAACCCAAGGGATGACTTACAGTGAGCATAACGACCACCCTACTTTTACTCAACCTGACTCCAACAGTTGGTTGGCTGCAGCGTTGGCAGACGTATCGCCGTCGTCACAGTTACGCTGTTCTAAACTGGATTTTCATTGGCTTCCATTATCTCAGTGTCCCTTCAGCATCCGCCTGAGCTCGTCTTCAGCTGGATCTCGTCCATATCATTGCACTCGATCACTGTCTCATCGGATCGACCACCTCTTACCATCACCTCTTCACCATGGGACTTTCCAACGAGCGTCTTGATGCAGAGATCTTTCTGCAGCTCAAAGACCAATCTCACTTTTCTGGATGCGTTTGGGTTTCACCACATTCTCCCTTAGTTCTTCAACTCCGGATCAACTCTTTTGGAGGAGTTCCAACGTTCATTGTTTTCGTTTATTACCTCAACAATCAGAACGCCGCATTGACTTTGTCTCCCACCGAAGCCAGAGGTACCTGCGTATTTTGGTCTCTGGCGTTTTCGCTTGCTGCTGTATTTTCTTCTTTTCTCTTTTTCTGGTTGTTGACAGTGGCGGTGTTCTTCTTCTTTCTCCTAGTCGTTTTTGCTGATTTTTCGGCTCTCTATTCTCCTTTGTGTTTTTTCCTACTCTCGAGCGTGAATTCTGGTTTGCTTCGTCGTTTCCAGTGCTCCAACCATTGCCTTCTCCGTTACCTTTTTCAACGGTCTCTGCTTTCATTCTGTGCGTCATGCTCCGCGTTCAGCTACAATCACGGCCGATTTGGCACACGCGTCACCATTTCTCTCGACTTCCTTGTGGACGTTGTGCCTGTTCTTTACATAATCATAAAGTTCGTCGATCCGGTTCCTGACCTCCATCGCGTCTTCTCTTCGCAACACTTTCCCCTCGAGTTGTGCTACTGCTGCATTTCAGAGTGAACGTCAGCGTCAACAACCCCGCGGCTTGCTGCTACTGCTGGCACCAGTTGTGCCTTTGAACTGCGCACTGGCGAGTACCTCTGTAGCTCTTCACTTCTTGCGAACCCTATCTCACCTTCCGTCTTCGTGGTCTGGCGTTTTCGCCGTCACCATTCATTTTATTTTGAATCTCCTTTTCGTATTTCTAGCAGTTTACTACGTGGTCCTCTATTTTGTTGGGTCCCCCAAACCTCTATCTCCACACGTTGGACTTGACTTCATGGGGACCGAGTTCCGAGCCAGATCGGCGTAAGTCAGCAGTGTTATACCTGAGCCTACTATCTCACCAAGTTTTGCGACTAGCTTTCGAACCTACCGGGAGGCCTGCCGAGGTTTTACCGGGACGGGGCAGCCACACCACTAGCCCACTTGCCATTTCTGGAAGGTGTCATTCTTACTTACTGTGGCAAGCAGGATGGTCCTAATACAAGCCCTGTGAATAAAGTCCAAACCGTAGGCCCATGGCGTATCCTTCGTTTGATGTTGTGATCAGTATGGTGAACAAAATTTAGGTGGTCTCGGTGATGGTAGGTGAAACTGGATATCGACTTGATCAATCACGATGATCAATCAGCAAATATCATACCATCACTGATCCTTGCTCTAGTCTATATGTTGCTATATGTATTCCTATTTTTAGCATTTCAAGTTTATTTTTTTCACAATTTGCTTATTGTTTGCTTCAGCATAATGTTCTAGTGCACTTCACAGTTATTAATTGAGAGTTATTTTTGAGAGCTCCAGCACGGTAGTTGCTGTTTAGTAGCTGCACCCGAACCGACTGAACTAAGGGAGGTTCCAACTTGTATCCAGCATCCACCAGCGCCATTTGAACGACATTGCTTTTTGCAATTTTAATATTGCAGCAGATAAAAAGAAACATTGAATTTTCTGCGTTATGTAATGCACTATAGGGAATGCTAGATTTGCCAGAAATATAATGGGATATTTCATGTAAATTTAAGCCAGATAACGCCTGAATCCAGCCTGTTGTATGAAGGATTGCCAATATTGTTGCATGGCACATGAGAGTTGTAAACAATTTCGTTGTTTACGCCTCCTATAGCTTAGATTTAAACGAAGGGATATTTTACACGCTTGTTAAACTTAATTATTTTTTTCTGTGTACTTTTGCTAACGTTCTTTGCAGAGGCGCAGCTTAAACAATTGAGAATTCGCCATTTGTATCATAACAGCATTTCCAAAGATCATTTCAAATCTTTTCAAACATCATAAATTAGCTATCTTAATTTCGCTCACTAGATTCAGTATCACTTTAAGTCTGAGTTGACTCATTCATTTTACCATCTACCTAGAACACTTGTGTTCCCATACACAGAAAAAAATAATTAATTTTAATAAGCACATGTAAAATTTCCTCGTGTAATTCCAAGCCAAACGAGCGTAAACAAGCGATATTATTTGCAATCTTTCATACAACAGGCTTGATTTAGAAGCGTTATCTGGACTTAATTTTACATGGTTTATCCCATTATTTTCTGCCAAATCTAGTATTCCTTTAATGCGCATTAGATAATCGCAGCATCCAGTGTTTCTTTTATCTGTAAACTAGATGCTGAATCAATAATGAGGGATTCCATCCAGAATGTGCCGGAAATCCCAAAAATCATACCCGATCATCATTGATTTGGATGAAACTTGGCACATGAGTTCGGTACGTTGAAAAAAAATTCCACTGGTGTTAAGAATAATTTGGGTTCAAGAGTAACTTTTGAGATGAGCGTATGTGTTTTTCCAACATTTTACTTGAAAAATCGTAGTTCAAAAACCATTACATTTAGAGAAAAACTTTATACATGGAATTGTAGAACTAAAAGCCTTTTCATTAAAATTATACACAGAAAAAAAATTTTTTTTTTCATCAAGAAAAATCAAAAATAATTACTAAAATAAAAATATCTAAAAACATATTTTTAATATTTTTTAATTTGTTGTATGTGAAATTTGAGGAAAAAGACACGTTTTAAAAAAAAAACTCTAGGATGAACGCTCTTATAATAAAAAGTTTTTCAAATAGCGAACTTTGGTGTATATTTCAAATTTTAATATTCATTCTTATAAATAAATTTTGATGTTACAATTCGATACCACTGAAATTTCTCACCATTCTCTACAGCATCAATAGTAGATGGAAGGATGACGTATACACCGTCTGGACTCGCTATAGTGACATTCGCCGGGTCAATTCTTCCACAATTTGATGAAATTGAGAAATGACGTGTTCCAAGCGCATCCTCAAAAGAAAATCCGCCACTCCGAGGATGTGATAACGAATGCAACTAAGTTGTATCTTCGAGAAATCTGATGCGTTTTAGTTTTTTCGTAGACATGAAACATATGAGCTTTTTGATAGGTACACAGAAAAAATAATTAATTTTAACAAGCATGTACAATATCCCCTAGTTTAAATCCAAGCTAAAGGAGGCGTAAACAACCGAATTGTTTGCAACTTTTCATGTGCCATAAACAATATTGGCAATCTTTCATTCAACAGGCTAGATTCAGGCGTTATCTGGCTTAAATTTACATGAAATATCCCATTATATTCTGGAGAATCTAGCATTCCTTTACGATGCATTAGATAACGCAGAAAATTCAATGTTTCTTTTTATTTGTGTAACCTACAACTTACTCAAACAAAGAAACGCAATTTCTGGCGTTCGTTTGTCAGAGGATTATCTAGAGAAACCTTGATTGCAACGCTTTGGAGAAAGTCTCAATACTCATCCAATGGACATTCAACTTCACTAAAAGGTGTGTCCAGACGCTTTCCCTACACAACCGAATAACGGATTTCTGGGTGAACCACTCACAATATTGGAAATTTCAATGGCATTTTTTCATCGATCAACTCTGCTCCGGGAAGCGAAATGATTCAATTCAACCTTTTGAAAAATCTCCTCAATAATGTCGTTAAAGACGATTACTTAACCTGCATAACACTCTCATGGAATCAAACATAGTTCCACCCACATGGAGACTAGGTTAAAGTAATAGCTATTCAAAAGCCTCGCGAAACCAGCGCCTGATTACATTTCATACCATTCTGATCTCTATGCTATCATTTTTAAGGAAATTGTTAGAAAAATGATCTAATCAAGACTTGACCGTTGGGTTGAATCAAACAACCCGCCAGAAAATACGCAAGGACAAAAGATTGTTTATCGCTGCTTTCATCTGATATACAACTGGCCTTTGCGCACAAGGATCAATTGGCTTCAGTATTTCTGGATATAAACGGCACATTTAATTCAGTTTCCATTGATAGACAAGCAGATAGTCTGTAGCAGTTGTTGGTTTTAGAAATTTTGAATATTTTTTTGTCCAAAAAACAAATGACCTTAAATCTAGGCAATCCGACAACTTCCATAGTTTACTTCATGGGCTTACCTCAAGAATCACATTGAAGTCCCTGCTAACTGCTTGGTCAAAAATTGAACGCTAAGACAACTTACAGACGATGTTGTGATCTCCTTTAGAGGTCGATGTGCAGCAATCTTGCAAAGACCATTGTAAAATAGAATAATCCTAAATAATCTGTCCATCTGGGCCAGAAATTTGGAAACCGAGTTTTTACCGCATAAAACCGTATTGGTAGTATTGACTAGAAGGCGGTTGCCAGCCCAACTGCGCCTCAGGCTGTTTTGACGAAAAATTTCCCAATCTTTGACTTTTAAATACCTTGGAGTCACGTTTGATTCAAAATCCAGTTGGACTCACATCGCGTATTCAAAACAGAAATGTCTACAAAGGATCATTTTTTTAAGATCAATTTCCGGAACATGGTGGGGGGTTAACCCAAAAGACCTCATAAAACTCCATAAAGCAACTATTCTTTCAGTTCTTGAATATGGTTCGTTTTGCATCCTGTAGGTAAGAAAAAGAACTCAACGCATAATATGAGCCTGAAGGTTCTGGCCAGAGTAAACCCCTTACAGAACCGCTTCTGGGAGCTCTCATCTAGAATACTGATCAAGTATGGAATCAATAAACACCTTCTGATTGAAAACTGCGAAGCAAAGCTCGAATTGAGTACCCAGTCTAGATTCTTACGAATCTATATTAACTATATGTCATCAGTGTACGCGTCCCTTAGCACAGTTCCTCCATGATTATGGTCTCACCACGAAACAGATTATACAAGGAGTTCAAGATCAACTTCGACCTATTTTAGTTCCCCATATTTTTATTCAAAACTACCAACATGTCAATTGCAATAGAAGAAGTTTCACTGATGGGTCGCGATTTGATGGATTCACTGGTTTCAGTGTCTTCAATGAATACCCATTAGCATTTCGGAAACTTAAGGACCTATTACGTATATGTTGCTGATCTCACAGCAATTAATTTCGCTTTGGGAATAACTTAACATAGACCATTATTTCATCTTCTCGGATAGTCTCGGTTCTATTGAGACATCGATGAAAACAGTGAGACATTCATCTTACTTTACTTCACAAATAAGGGAGCAGATGCTTGTGTTGGTCGGAGGATCATTTAGGATTACCTTTGTATGGGCTTCCTCACATTGCTCAATTACAGGCAATGGGAAGGTGGACTCTCTAGCAAAGGTGGGCACACACGAAGGCGAGATTTTTGAAAGAAGAATTTCACATGATGATTTTTTCCCATACGTACGTCAAAGTTCTCTTCAAAGTTTGCAAACCGATTGGACAAGTAATTCGCTTGGGAGGTGGATACATTCTATTGTTCCAAATGTTTCGTCAAGATGTCAAGAAATGTTGTTCAAAGGTCTGAATATAAGTCGGGTTTCATTTGTGCGATGTCAAGACATGTATCACCACTACTCGTTAGACGCAAATCTCTACAGAATCTACCTTGTCGATAGCAATATATGTAGGTGCGGAACCGGTTATGATGACATCGCTCACGCAGTTTGGCATTGCCCGGATAATGGTGCCTCCAGAACACGACTATTGGATATCCTAGTGGCCCGAGGTAGACAACCCTTCCGCGAAATATTCCCTACATGCAAGCAATCTACGGATGTCTTTGTTTGTCTGATCCAAGAGTTTGATGCCATCACCCCCCTTCCTCCCACTCTATTTAGTAAGTTCCCTGCCAGTGTGTCCCAGTTATACTATCTTTTTGTTTACGCGCAACTTGTACCTCGCAACCACGAGTAACAACCTTAAATAAGTTACCTGCCTAGCCCCTTCCAATCGATAATGTGACCCATTAACCTGGAACCAGCCACGAGTAATTGGCACCAAAATGCAATGCATTGTCAATAACAATATTTACTATCGGCTCCACAATGTGTAACACACATCTGAGCCTTGCAAATAAAGGGTGTTTCGATCAAAATTTGGTCAACTTTAACTTGACGCATTTCCTTTTATCGTGCATTAAAAACTTTTGCACACTCCTCATTTCGAAGATATGTGGACGATGTGGACGGATGTGGACGATGAAACTTACGTCAAGGCAGACTTTAAACAGCTTCCTGGATAGGAATTTGATACGGCAACCGGACGGAGAAAGGTTGCAGATTTTCAAGCACATTGAACTGTCAATGTTCGCGAAAAATATCAGGTGTGGCAGGCCATCTGCACCTGTGGCTTGAAGAGCAACTTTTACATTGCAACCGGAACCATCAACCAGGAAATTTATCTGAATGAGTGCCTACAAAAATGTTTACTGCCTTTCCTGAAGCGGCATAATTGTTCCGTTTTACTTTGGCCGGATTTGGCATCTTGCCATTACGAAAAAAAGGCCATGGAGTTGTATGCTGCCAATAACGTTCAAGTGGTGCCCAAGGACAAGAACCATCCCAACACGCCAGAGCTCCACCCAATCGAAGCTTAGTTTAATATTTCTCCTGTATTCTGTATTAACTGAACTTGAAAAAGATAAAAAAAATTGATTTATTAATAAAAACTTTGATTGACTATTTGACCAAATTTTGATCTGAACACCCTTTAGACGAACTTATTAAAAATAATGAGGTTAAATAAAATACCCACCCAACTGTTCCGGGTTCCCTAGAAGAAGTGGCCAAAGCTCAACATGAGACAGCTTAAATTTTCAAATTTTAATTACAAGTTCCTGGTGGTCAAATCAAGTGCTCAGGACCAAGTCGACAGCAAAACACATGAACTGGCTGGATGCATTGAAAATAGTGCAGAAGGTTATTCTCAGTGAACATTTAAAAAAAGGTTTTGCTCGCTCAAGGGCAGGTTTTTTTTCTCGGCCAAGAAAACAGTTTCACGATATATCAGAATAAGCTAAACAAAAATAACTAAGCTTTCGAATATGCAGGTGCCGGTGGAGTAATTGGTGTTTGTGGTCACGTCTTCTTTGAAGGAATTGAACCGCTAGTCTCACGGTGTTCAGTAAGTTCGACATTTTCATTTGTTAAAAAAATGAAATATGTTTTTATTTTTTGGACTTATGTTATTAAAGCTATGTATTTTGATAGGTTCTATATGTCGTCTCCTAGGAGTGACGAACTGGCCGCAGACGAAAAAACCTTTCCATGATTCGATTTGATGAGTTTTGAAGTATCGCAGGGGAATGCATACATCATAATTGCATGAGAGGCCTGGACGTTGTACACATAATTGGGCCTAACTCCTGAAACCGAGCCACTTGTTCAATTACCTTCAGTTCAAAACATCACAACAAGTTTTCTAACAACCTTACAATACCTTCTAATGTTCGGCGTAAAAATTGAACCATTATTCCGGAATTCAAGTGGCAAAAGAAGAAAACTTTCATGCACTGCCACGTGGAAGAGGGAATGCACTTTTTCGGTAATTTATGAGCAGCAAATAAGTTATTTTCCCAACTTTCTCGTTTGCCGATGCACTTTTGCTCCAGCTACTTGAGCACCAGGAAAAATCCCCTTTCCACCCAACCGTTCAACATGTGCAACTTCAGCGGAGCGACATCTTTTCCCGTCAGCAGCCAACGAGAGAAACTATCCTCCTCTGGTGATAGCAATGAGAGGGAAAAAAGAATGAAAAATCCATTGGTGAACCAGTTGAACATGGATGACTTGCTATGCGGAGCAGGAAGCACGAATTTGGACAGGGGAGTAATGTTAGAAAGAGGAACAAACTTTGCACATGAATTTTCATCGAAAGCAGAAGCGATTTTCCCATCGTTTTTCCCTTTGAGTGAGTTTGATGCTGCTACTATCTAACGTGTGAGTTTTTCTGTGTTTGTGTGTTGGTGTGTGAGGGTGAATGTTGTTCGAGCTGCACAAACATTTGTCCCGATTTGCATTTTCCAAGAGCACAACTTTTCGAGAGGAAATTTGCTGGAAGATACGGAATTTCGTACGCTGCTTGGATCCCTTCCACATCGCAAATCGTCGTGATGCTTTGGCAGGAGATTACCGCTATGGTTACTGGGGATAAACATCGAGAAGTGTAAATCCTACCTGTCAAAGTGTAAAGTGTAGCATGAACTATCTGCATTGGAAGTGGGTTTCTCTTTATTTGCCGGGGAAGAATGTGCCTCCAGCAAGATCGGGATTAAATGCGAACGATGGAAGATAAGTTTTTGCTTTTATCTTGGATATTTGCCTTAGTGTATTGAAAAAACTACAATATGTCACGAGATCGTAGTTGGTTTTTATAACACAGGAAATCCATATCACTGATTGAAATGTGAAAGTATTGTAGTGCACATTGGGATTGAGCCCAAGGTGCATGCGATTAAAAGTGCTGAAAGCTAGAAATAGCAGGCCGTGGGTAGATGTATATTGACGTATTGATCATAGTATGCTATGACGAGTTTCTGTCAAAAGAGTTTGAAGCGGAAGGCTGGAGGGTGTTACGCAGTCTGCACAAAACATGAACGGCGTTGTACTTGAGTTCAATTTCATCATCAACAGTGGTTGCCATCTTCGTTATTTTCCAAATAGATTGATTGTCAACATCCATATGTGCAGTATTGTGAGTTCGTTCCAGACACGAACAATTTCAGGCCAGCAAATCAACCTTGCTCCACACCCTATCGTCAGGAAATTCTTTCGTCAACTTACAATTCATAGATGGTTGAAAATTGATCGTCCAAATCGTATCATCTTACCTGAAAGGAGACAAAAACAATATATTACAATCATGTTTTCAAGAGTTAAGATAAGTCAAAACAGAAAATACAAAATATTACATTTTGTTACAATAATCAGAAATATGAATACTGGGTGGATGAAAAGTAACCTTCTTGACTACCCACATGCGATGCTACTGCAAATAGGTTAAAGTGCCTTGTAGTCCGTTCATATTTAGGCTTAAACGCCATATTTCAGTGCGATACTGCCCTTAGTTTTGTTTTGTTACGTTTGTTCAACATCAAAGTTCAAATCTATCGCCGCTGGTAAGCAGATTTATGGGAAGTTATCAAGCCGGTTTTGTGAACGGGCGATCAACAACAGACCAAGTCTTTACATTGTGGAAGATCCTCCATAAGTGTCGCGAATATCAAGTTCCCAAGCACAACGTATTCATCGAGTTTAAGACCATAAACGATACTACTGATCGGAAAGAGCTACCCTAGTAGCACCATTTGTTGCCTTGTTGCCATTTGGTTGAGATAACATAAATATGACATGTTAGGTCATAATTAAGTTACTAATTATGACCGTAGTGTGCTACTTGGGTATGGAAAAAGATGAATAAGAACAAGACAAGGTTTTTCCTGCCTCCTGTTCAAAATTGCGCTGGAAGGTGTGCGGGCTTGTACATACGGGGCACAACTTTCAATTGATCCATTTCATCTTTTTGCTTCACTATTACTAATCAGTACACCAGTCTGAAACGTGAAGCAGAAAAGGTTGAGTTTTGACTGAATACGTCGAAGACTAAGCATCTGCTGGTAGGAGTAACTGAGCGCGATAGAGTTCACATAGGCAGAAGTGTGACTATTGAAGGAGATGAGTTCGAGGTGGTAGATGAGTTTGTGTAACTCGGATCATAGGAAACGTTGGATTACAACTGCTGCAGAGAAACTTGGAGACGCATAATAGCCGGAAGGGGATTTTTTTTTTTACTTTCGTGAAGCTTGGACTGAAGGGTATCAGACATGCTTGCGGATATTCGCATCGCTTTCCCCTTATTCACTCATCGTGTGCGAAGATTTTCGAAGCATCGGTATACAACCATTCCTCACTAATGAAGAGCATATCAACGTAAAAGTATACTGCGGTGAGTAGCTCGGCTAAGAAGAATATGAGTGGCAAAGCAAAATGGGAAACTTCGTTCTTCATGCTCTTCGGCTCTGACCAGGGTTGCCACATTAGGCTGATGCAAAATTTGAAATATTTGCTCCCCTAAGCTTAATCGACGCCAATTTGGGTCCTGATAGTCCCCAAAAAAGTTTAACACATTTGGTTTTAATTTGGCTCTGCACACGCTATTCAAAGTTTGTATGGGAATTAGTATGAAGAATCTCAAACTTACATTTCCAGATCCCTAACATCTTGATATTATGTCCTTAAACCAAATCTTATAAAGATTCATATAGTGTAAGTTGTCAACTATCAAAATGCCGAAGATACCTGACATGTAAATTTTATACAAAAATAGTTATTCAACAAATATAATAATAAGAAGTAAAAATATGTAATGTATATAAAATACATAAATATAAAATATATAAAATATATATAATAATATAAATCAAATAAAATACATAAAATATATAAATATAAATATAAAAACATATAAATAATAAGAAAACCTAAATAAGAATAAACATCATACCTATAGTGTGTATTTATGTTTTATTGAATAACTATTTTTGTATAAAATTTACATGTCAGGTATCTTCGGCATTTTGATAGTTGACAACTTACACTAAATGAATCTTTATAAGATTTGGTTTAAGGACATAATATCAAGATGTTAGGATCTGGAAATGTAAGTTTGAGATTCTTCATACTAATTCCCATACAAACTTTGAATAGCGTGTACAGAAGCCAAATTAAAACCAAATGTGTTAAAATTCTTGGGGACTATCAGGACCCAAATTGGCGTCGATTAAGCTTAGGGGAGCAAATATTTCAAATTTTGCATCAGCCTATTGCCACATGCACAGATTTATCTTGATTGACACAGATTTTTTTCAATGTTTTCATACAGATATCTGTATGTAAAGATTACAGATTATTGAGAAATACCAAGATTTTTAAGATTTTTGGGAATTGCTTGTCCACTCAAAAACATCAAATTTGAAATATGAGTACGATGTAGGATCCAACTTTATATCAATACTACTTTCAGTGTGGCCCATGCAGCAAAATAAAACAATTGACTCTGACACTATAGTGACAGATGATGGCTTGAAATTTAGTTTGTGTATGCGCCCCCAAATGATTCCTCCATAACTTTTTTGAGATAATTTTTAAAGAAATTTGATAAATTTGCTCAAAGATTCTCAGATATTCCTTTAGATATTCCTTCTTGCTTTTTCATAAGTATTCTTCAGACGTCTGTAGGCATTTTTTCAGGGATTCTTCTGGCATTGCATCAAATCAGAACGAGAAGCAAGAAACAAGTACAAAAACAACACGACCACGTTACTTTTACGACAGACAAAATTTGGATGAATCGTAATGGACGATGAAACAAATGCCAAAGCAGACTTCAAGAAGCTTTCTGGTATGATTTGTATACCGCATTAGAACATACCAACGTAAACAAGTCAAAGAGTTGTTGAAATTCGCTAAAAAAGTATATGGTGTTTCAAGTTATATGAAGTTGTGGAATGAAGCGCAAAGTCTTCATAACTACAATAAATCAGCAAGTTTACGTCGAAGAGTGCCTAAAGAAACAGTTGCTACCTTTCATCCAAAAACACACAGGTTCTGAGTTGTTTTGGCCCGATTTGGCATCTTTTCATTTTGGAAAAGTGGCTTAGGAATGGTTTGCGGAAAACAATGCCAACATTTTTCCAAAGGCCTTCAATCCAAACAACCCAGAACTTCAACCAATCAAAGGATATTGGGCAACCGTGAAGCGGAAGTGCAATTTTTGAGAAAATTTTTGCTGAGATTTTCAAAAATTCTTTCAATCTAGTAGTCAAGGGCACTGTGCAAAATGTCATGGATTGAATTTAACGAAAAGTTCAAGCATTCAGATATAACAAGTCCGAAAAATAATTCTTCGATATGTTTGTATTGGCAATTCATCGCTTGTTATGATCAACTTTCTCTGATTCGAAAATAAATTGAAATAAATTTGAACTGTGAGTTGTTCTCTGGCTAGATTTTGCTGTGCACTGTACCTTAAACGAGCCGGACTATCAAGTTATGAGAAGATAATGACTCCAACTTGAGATGATGAACAAAATAAGACGATATGGTTGCATCACTTACAATTTTGGCTTGATGCGTTTTTTGGTCACTTTTTCAACTTTTGGGTGTAAGTTTAGACTAAAACAATAGATTTAACTAAACATCACTCGAAGTTTAATGCAAAGGATGTTCATTGAACAATCACTGGTTACTTAATGATGGTTGGTTTCGTTCTTCTGAGAGAATCACAAATTTATTGAGCTAACAATTGATATATGTATGTATGTATGTAAGGTAGCCTTCATGCCTTTGGCTTGGATGCAGCTCCACTTAATAGCAAGATCAAATCGAGCCACCGATCTGGATCTACGTTTTGTAGGCATTCCTTCAGGGATTCTTCTTTTTCAAAACTTTCTTGCCATGAAATGTTTGGAGAAATCCTTGTTCTTGTGAAGTTTTGTGATTTTAACGAAATCCCTGGAGGACAGCTAAAAGAACAAAACTATACGGTTATTACTGAAATAATTTTTGGAGAATTGGACAAACCTGGACAAACCAGGATTGTTGGAGAAATCTTAAAATATTTTTTTTTTGATGAATTCCTGAATTCCATAATTACATATATTTAATTTTTTCTTCAAAAATTCCGCAATAGGTTTTTGTACAATTATGTTTCAAATTTTGTCTAGGATGTCTGTGAGGATTCTTACATATAGTTCTTTAGATATTACTTCAATAATTTCTTCAGGCATTCTGCTAAAGAATTTTTTTTTTTCAGAGTCCCGCAGCAGTTTGCTCCACATAATTTGGCAGAATTTCATGCAGTGATTTCTGCAAAATACTGTTCTTCTAATTTTTATGCATTTATGCACAGGATTTTCGGGAAGTTTGCATAATGTTCTCGATAGTTATTTGTGCTTTTCGAAGCATAGTTATTTCGAACATGATTTTTTGTTATCTTTAATATAATCTTGCTGTGTGGAAACCTTTACACATTTTGCGCAACTGATAAACTTTTCCAGATCAATGGCACCGATTACAAAATAAAAAAGGTTTGTTAGCTTTGGATCAGATGGAGCTTCGGTAATGATGGATTCTTACCGATCCGTCAATAAGCTGCTGAAACGTGATTGCCCCCATGTGATTATTATCAATTATACTTGCCACTTTTTGGCCACTTGTGCAAGTTACGCATGTGAAAAATTGCCATTGTACCTGGGACAAATGATGCGAAATATCTGCAGTTATTCGTCCTGCAGCCTCAAATGGTCCAAGAAATTCCAGATGACACAGTTCTGCATTCGTCTGCCACCAGATGGATATCGTTAGAGTCAGTTGTCAACGACAACTGTCAAAGAGACAGCGGTTTAATTGCTGTCATCTTAATTACTCGATGACGCAACCGAATTCTCCACTTCTTAAGCTATTTCTTGTATCTTCCAATCTAAGACCACGGAACTCCTGAACATGTGTAATAAGGATGTCGGAGTTTCATATTTCAAGAAACATCTTCGTAAGAAGACAGAAATATATATCGGTGTAGGAGAAATGCTTAAATCCGAAACATTCGATAATACTAGGAAGAAGGCTTTTCACTTGATCTGCTGTGCTTTCTATACCGATTTGATTAAACAGATCTTTAAACACTTTGATCTGAACGATGCAGTTCTGACAACTGCATCGAGCGTTGACCTCAAGAAGCTGCGCCCTTTAAGTTCAACTCGATTATAGAAAATATCCGAACTCTTTGAAACGGTGAGGAACAGGCCATTGAAAATGCGGACGGTAACCTTTTGCAAGAACAACTAGGTGACAGAATCAGAAGACTGCGAAACTTGTTGAAAAAAACGTCAGTGTTTCAAACGAGCAGATGGGAAGCTGGTTTTTCACTTACTAATAAAGTTCATTATAAACTTTTTACTAATTCCGCATTGCTTTGCAGAAGTGGAACGAGTTTTTTCGCACTACAATCTGAATAAGTTTTAAAATCTGGAACCGCCGGAGTACGGACATCATGGATGCCAAAGAAGGAAAGGAGAAGTTGGCCAGATTATATTAACAACACAAATAAATTCTTAATTCAATAAATTACTGTACCCGCATCATAACAATCATATATTGTTGAATCCGTTCCGATTTTGTTCACCTATCCTGGAACTTTTAGTTAACCCTACCAACACCTCATGATTTATTATCATGAGTGAAAATAAATCCCTCTTATATCTGTTTTCTTTTTACAACACAAAATTTGTAGTAAAGATTTTTACCAAGATTTTTTGCAGTTCAACACAGATAAACAGGATTTTTTAGCAAAAAATAAAGATGTGAACGAAAAATAATGTGGCAACCCTGGCTCTGACTCACTCACATCGTGACTAGTAGAGTGGTTTGATCGACCTGAGTGTTCTTCGGTCTTGTCACTCTTCTTCACATGCGTTGATCTTCATGAAGAAAGAAGAATGAAGATCCAACGCGTTTAGTTTATTCTTCGACGCGAAAGTTGTTCGTCACAATGAAGAACGGTAATGTTTTAAACAGCAGCTTAGTGGTGTGATTAAGGAAGCAACGGAAGCTAATGGTGCGATAAAATACCGCTGGCTGGCAGAAAAAATAATAGAACGTGTGATTTTGAGCCGAATACGTTTGTGGCCGCCAATTTTAAAATGGATTTCATTTCGTTATATCCCAATGTGGCTGGGCGGTTGGGTTGAGGATAAGATAACTCTTATGTTCCTGAAAGCAAATGAATCCCTGTTGTCGTAGGTTGTTGGTGTATTGGGTGCAGAGTTAAATAAAGTCTGCTTGGTTTTGAAGATTTTTTTTATCGTTACCTTGTTTCATTTCTAGCTAATTCTACTCGCATTTATGCTGAATTGAGACTGAACTGAAATAAGATTTGTTATACTACAGATAAATACTACAGAAAAATTAAAATCTACTCTTAAGTCACTAAATAAAAAGAAAAACCTGAATTTCTCCACCTAAGGCTAGAGCTGACCAATCTTATACTTCCCCAGGAGTGTCTGGAATATGAATGTGGTAGTGGACTCTCGATCTTATCACAATTGCACTTCTTTCTGAGTTTTCATGAAATTTGTGCTGCCACATTATGTGTTTTAGTAGAGTAAAACGTGCCCCATGAATCTCCTTAAAAACCTACAAAACAGTATCTGTCGATAACATATCAAATCTCCTTGAATTTATCTTGGATGGGAAAATCATATCAATATATTTGGGAAACGAGCAACGAACATTGTAAATTACACTTTGATGCCTCGAACTTTCTTCATTTAATGTTTAAGACCCATGTTTCGTGGTAATATGTAGCGACGAAAAAGGGTTTTCTTTATTTCTCATTGAATAATTTAGCTGTTAATAAAATTTAGCTTTTTAAGGAGATGCTTATCGTGTCGTACCATGTCTCTGTGAATGTTAAGGTGGTACAAAAATATATATTTATAGCTGGAAGTTATTCGTGTCCTTGAAACTACAGAAGCGCAGCTCCATTTATTGACCAAATAGAAGTTTTTTACTATGACTTTGAAAAAATTTGAAAATAATCACAATTTGCAGAAATTTTGAACCGTTTTTCATAACTTATTAAAAACTAGTGATGTTTATTTGTGACCTTTTGAAACGCACTTTTTTAAGCTGAATTTCCTAATTATTGTAGCTTCAAAATCATATCTGTGGAAACACTGAACCGATATTTTAAACTTGTATAGCAAATAACAGCTTGCCTTTGAATTTAAAAAATGATAATTATATTTCATGGATAGCATCGGAAATTTTCTTAATGCTTATTGTATTTTTTCTTGAAAACTTAGACATTTTTAAATGATAAATCTATATAAATAAAAATGAGTTGGGGTTTCCTTTGTCACGACTTAACGCGCGAGCGGAAGGACCGTTTGGCAAGATTTTTTCTTTGTTGGATTCGTCTTGAACACCGAAAGGTTCTTATGATGGTTTAAAACCCCTCCCTTCTCTGGAAAGGGGGGCCTCCATACAAGTGAAGCACAAATTTCTGCATAACTCGAGAACTGATCAAGCAAAGGAACCCAAATTTAGCATGCCGAAGTTTTTGGAGGCAATCAATGTTTCTATGGTAGTCAGAGACCCCTCCCCTCTCTAGAAAGGGAGGCGCTAAAATAAAACAGAAGTTTCTACATATCTCAAGAACTAATCAAGCAAATGGAACCAATGGGGGGTTTTCTGGAGGAGAAAAATGTTTTTATGGTGGTTTGAGACCCCTCTCCTCTCCTAGAAGGGGTGCTGTCATACAAATGAAACTATAATTTCTTCATAACTCTAGATCTAATAAAGCAAATGGAACCAAATTTAGCATGCAGGGATTTTAAAGGCAATAAATGTTACTACGATAGTTCGAGACCTCTCGCCTCTCTCTCTCTCTGTGGTGGGGGGGTGGTGCTCCCATACAAATGAAACAAAAGCTTCTACATAACTCGAGGTAGAGGTTTTTGAAGGCAAGAAATGTTTCTAAGGTAAATCGAGACCCCTCCGCCCTCTGTAAGGGTGGGGGGGGGGGCTCTCATACAAATGAAACACAAATTGGTGCATAACTCGAGAACTAATCAAGCATATGGAACCCAATTTGGCATGTGGAGGTTTTTGTAGGAGATAAATGTTTCTATGGAAGTTTGAGACTCCTCCGCCATCTGGAAGGGGGCGGGAGGGGGGTTTCCATACAAATGAAACTCAAATTTCTGAATAACTCGAGAACTTTGTAAGTTAATGGAACCAAATTTGGCATGTGGAGGTTTTTGGAGGGTAGATTTCTATGTACATAAAAATGAATTTTTGTCTGTCTGTCTGCATGTCATACCCTTATAGACTTATGAAGGGAAGGTTCTTATGATTGTTTGAGACCCCATACTCTCTCAGGAAGGGGGGCTCTGATACATATGAGACACAAATTTCTTCATAACTCGAGAACTAATCAAGCAAATCGAATCAGATTTGGCATGTGGGGTGTTTTGAAGGCATGAATGTTCAAGACCCCTCCCTTTTTTTTGAAAGGGCGGGGGGATTCAAATAAAATAAAATTCAAATTTTTATAATAATTGAAGAGTCCCGTGTGTTGGTTCGAGAATTAATCAAGCAAATGGAACCAAATTTGGCATGTGGGGGGTTTTGAAGGCAATCATTGTATGGTGGTTTGAGAAACCACCCTCTCTGGAAGGGAGGGCTCCCATACAAATGAAACACAAATTTCTACCAAAAATGAGAATTATCCAGGATACTTAAACACAAAACGTGTATTTTTTGGGTATGAAGCATGTTTTGATAGAAGTTTGAACACCTGCTTATTCAAGAAAAAAAGACTTATTCCGAAAAACACCATAAAAGTGCCAGTTACATTAAATTTTCCTTCATTTAGTTGCAAGCGTAGCAGCGTACGCACCGGGTTCAGCTAGTAAGGAATAGTAACTCCAGTAGCCTTTAGGAGTACAGCGTTAGCAGCTTCACGGAGGTGAGGATAGTCATGAATTGATTGTTCTGCTAGTCAACAGTATTTACGAGCACGTATTTTGGCGATGCGTAAGTCTAGCGGAAGCTCCCGAACATAATCTTATTAGTTCATTGAATATTGGCTGTAGTTGGGAATTTAGATTCAACAAAAACTGTCTTCTTGTATAGTTTCACGCCATATTAAAATCGAAAACAGACGACACATATTTAGAGGCAAGATGCAAAGCAAGTATTCCAGAATTCGTCTCGTACACGGTTCCCTGTGTGGAACTCTCAGGAGGAGTGTTTCGATCAGACAGCAAATCCACGACGATAAGTGCCTTCGCGGCTTCACGACGAATTTCGTAACTCGGATGCTAGAAAGGGTCCTTCCAAGGTAGTCTTCGAAGAGTGTATCGAATAAAACGTCGTTGAACTGACTCAATACGTTCGACACCATTTTGGGACTGAGGGTTCCAGACCGGGAAGCATATTCCAAGGTAGATCTCACCAACGAACAGTACAGCGACTTAAGGCAGTGCACGTCTCGAAATATCTTTATCCACACGAAAAATGAAGTCGAGATATCGGGAAGCTTTCGTTATGCTGTAGGACATGTGAGGTTAGTACGTGAGTTTATCGTCGAGCATCACACCTAGGTCCTTTACTTGGTTGTCTCTTTGCAGAGAAGTTCCAACCAAGTAACAATCGAAGATAATAGGAGACTTCTTCCTAGAGCAAGTGACAACGGTACACTTTCCCGGATTCAAGATCATACAGTTCATCTCGCACTACTTTTGTACTGGCTCCAAGTCTTCTTGCAAATGTAAGGCGTATCGTAGCGAATCCACGAGAGTGTAGATTTAAAGGTCATCAGCAAAGCTTAGCCGATGAGATTTTAGCAACAGATTGACACCGTTGTAATATAAGAGAAAAATCAGCGGCTTAAGATGCCTTGGGGAATGTCGGACAAGGCGGGAAACAAAGAAGGAAATCTCAACGCCAACTTTAACCTTGAGTGTTCTGCCAAAACGATACGATTTGAACCAGTGAAGCAAGGAGGCGCCAAAGCCAAGCCTTTGCAGTTTGCCACAGCGATGTTATTGTTTATTTTGTCGAAGGCAGCAGATATGTCCATGAAGACAACGTCCGTTTGTGAACCAGATGAAATTCTATCCAAGATGAAGGAAGTGATTGATAGAAGGTTAGTGGTCGTCGAACGCTTCGGCGAACGCTTGATCAAAGATGATATATTGCTTTACGTGGAAAAATACGGGTTCCAAAACGGTCAGTTCAAACAGTTTAGAGGCTGCGCACAAGCTTGAAACTTCGTGATAGTTATCAACATTTCTTCTAAAGGGCGATACGGTCAAAATTTGGTCAATATCAACTTGACGTATTTCTTTCAATTTTGCATTTAAAAAACCTGAACACCCCTCATTGTTAAGGTGTGTGTGTGAAGAATGTTGCTCGTATTTTGATTTTGGAATTCACTCTTCAGTTGTCAAAATCCCGTCCAAGCAAGAAGAGCAGCGTATCAAAATTTTGCTCGCGCATCGCGAAAATCCGAGCTACTCGCACGCAAAGTTGGCAAAATCGCTAAAAGTTGCCAAATCAACAGTTACAAATGTAATTAAAGTGTTTGGGGAACGTTTGTCGACAGCCAGGAAGTCTGGATCGGGGAGAAATCGAAAACCGGAAGCCGCTGAGACGACAAAGAGAGTTGCCGGTAGTTTCAAGCGAAACCCTAACCTATTCTCCGAGATGCCGCAAATAAGCTGGGTGTATCGTCTACAACCGTGCATCGAGGCAAAAAACGAGCCGGACTATCGACTTACAAGAAGGTAGTGACTCCAAATCGCGATGATAAACAAAATACGACAGCCAAGCGCGATCCCGGAGGCTGTACACGACGATGCTGACGAAGTTTGCGTGGTAATGGACGACGAAACCTACCGTCAAAGCCGACTACAAGCAGCTTCCGGGACAGGAGTTTTATACGGCAAAGGAAGGGGAAAGGTAGCAGATATTTTCAAGCTCACCGAAACTGTCAAAGTTCGCAAAGAAATATCTGGTTTGGCAAGCCATCCGTACCTGTGGCTTGAAAAGCAGCATTTTCATAGCTTCCGGGACTGTCAACCAAGAAATTTACGTGAAAGAGTGTTTGAATAAACGTCTGCTGCCTTTCCTGAAGAAACACGGTTGTTCCGTACTGTTTTGGCCGGATTTGGCATCTTGCCATTACGGTAAAAAGGCCATGGAGTGGTACGCCGCCAACAACGTGCAGGTGGTTCCCAAGGACAAGAACCCTCCCAACACGCCGGAGCTCCCGCCCAATTGAGAAATACTGGGCTGTTGTCAAGCGGAACCTAAAGAAGACCAAAAACTGCTAAGGACGAGCAGCAGTTCAAGGCAAACTGGCTTTCTGCGGCGAAGAAGGTGGACAAGGTGGCTGTACAAAATCTGATGGCAGGGGTCTAGCGTAAGGCCCGGCAATTCGGATTTGGAAAAGCGGAAGCCTAACTGAATATTTTTCCTGAATTTTATACTAATTGAACTTGAAAAAGAAATTTAATTTGATTTTTTAAATAAACGATTTCACCGATTTACACGCGTTTTCCCTTGACCAAATTTTGACCGTATCACCCTTTAGCTCCCTTTTTGTGCACAGAAAACATGTACGCTTCCTTCCATAGTGTTGGAAATTTACCGGTCGTCAACGATGACCGATAGATGTGGCATAATTGTGCAGTCAGCGAAGCTATGCAATGTTACAGAAACACGGATGGAATACCGTTCGGCCCACCGCTGCATGACGTCTTCAACTTGTTTGCCGCAGTAACAATGTCTGCATCGTCGATAGGAAACAACATCGATGTCCTATGGCTGGAGGGCATCGTTATGGAAAGCATCTGCAAACTTTTCCGAGAACATGCTACAGATGTCGACAACGGACTCAACGATAACCCCGTTCCGAAAGATGGATGAAGGTAAACCGTTCTCGATGCGTTGCTCATAGATGTGTCGCCAGAAAACCTTAGGATTGTGCTTCAGTTTGATTTGCAGCTTGCGTTGGTGGGCCGAGGAGCAGCGTCGAGTCAGCTGCTTGTATCGATGGTTGAGCGTAACGTAATGGTTCCGTAATGCTATCGATTGGTGTTTCGAAAACCTTTGTAAAGCCGGCCCCTTTTATATTTCAGTCTACGCATCTGTCTGCCATGGTAATTTTTTCGAGGCTGGTAGTGGCGTTATCGACCTCGTTCATGTCGAGGGTTTCATCCGAGTTAATACAATCTGCATTGCAGAAATCATGGTAGGTGGATAACGGAACAATAGCTGGTTCGATCAGTTCACAAGTCACGAGATCGAGAAGAAGTGGTGAATGACGAGGCATCTGTTTTACTAGTGCAGATGGGGCTAGCATTATGCTTGGTGGAGTGTCGGCATCTGCGAAGCAAAGGTGAAGAGATCGTCCATTTTCGTCGTAATGTCGTTAATCTGACGTAGGGATGCAACGGAATAATGATCAAGCATCGAAACTGACCTCGCATGGACGCACGATTGAGAAGGGTCGGGATATAGGAAGCTGTTAGGTCCCCGCCGCCATTTGACACCAGGGAGGTTGAAATCCCCGATTATTACGATTTCGTCTCTGAAGGAGGAATTTCCAGAAATTTGTTAAACTGACTGAAGGTGCACATTTATGAAATCATCGTAGCTAACTCTGTCAGGAAGAAAGTAAACGGCACATAGACACAGGGTATGATCCTAGAGATTCAACGAGATCCAAACTTGCTCCGCCGATTTCCAAGATTCATCTTCAACAATGTGCAATTCTAGATCGTAACGTACAGTGATGAAAACGCCTGCATCAGAAACCTTTCGACTGTTTAGTGCACTTCGGTCGCACCGAAATACCTCGTAGGACGAATCAAAAGCAGCTATGGAGAGAGTGTTATCATTGAGCCATGTCTCAGTGAGGACGATTATGTCGTACGAACAATCCGACCTAACCAGAAAGTATTGGACTAGGCAAGAGTTCATACCGCCGACATTCTAGTAGTAAACATGCAGTCCGTGCCCACTGAGTTCGGTACTAGCCATACGATGGGAATTGCCGGAGGAGTTAGCGGTATTGGACGAGGTTCGTGAGCGACGTTCGTGTTGGTGTTGGTCGTTTAGCCTCCTCGAGGGTTTCGTTTAGCTCAGCGATGTATGTCGAGGTGCCTCGGTCAGCCCGGAATGCATGCTGCCCAGATGTAGAATTTTGTTTGTTTCAAGATAGATGGTGAGACGACGATTGATCATACGTGCTTATATCTTTGTAATGCAACTAAGAAGTGTGAATAGTGTATATAATAAACTTAGCAGAGTGCATTTAATCGACTTTGACCAGTTTTTGAACGTTCAACTCTTTGAATTGATAAAGGAGAGCGCTCCACTCGATTTTTACAGCACTATGTAAATAAACGTTGTGACACATATGTCCTGTACCCGAAAAAAATGCACCATTTTTATCCGTGTGTAACTTTTTTGTCCGTGGGCAAAATTTGATGAAAATCTGAGTATAATTAGTTTGGAGTGAATTGATTACATGTGCAAAATTTCAGAACATTATCGATCGGTTTAGTGATCATTGAGGTGTCATCGAACAAGAAGAAAATCACCAGAGAATTTTGCGCGCCCTCAGCGAAAATCCGCCTGCGACCATGAGATGGATCGGAAGACAACTGGGAATCACCCAAACAACTGTGTCTCGGTGGTAAAATCGTTTAAGGAGTCCCAGACAACCGAGCGGCGGGCTGGAAGTGGGAGAAAATCGAAGACAGCTGAGCATGTGAAGGCCCGGAAGGTGTTGGATTATTTCAAGTATAATCTGAACCTGTCGATTCGCGACGCGCCTGGTTCGTTCAGCAAACCATAAAACGAGCTGGGCTTCGTGTATTCAAGGTCCGCAAGGCACCGAACCGGCGTGATGAACAAAACACGGCGGCCAAATCCCGCGTAAGGAAGGGGTATCGAGAGTGGTTAATCAAACCGATGTGTGTGGTTATGGATAACGAAACCTACATCAAGGCAGGCGCAAAGCAGATACCGGGGCTGGAGTTCTACGTTGCCAAATCATGGTTTGATATTCCGGAAGCCATACAGCAGAAGAAAGTGGACAAATTAGCCAAAAAATACTTGCTCTGGTAGGCCATATGCCAATGCGGTAAACTGAGTAAACCGTACATCACAACGGGTAACATCAACAGCGAAATTTACCGCATCGAGTGCCTCCAGAAGCGTCTGTTGCCCTTTCTGCGGTCCCACGGAGGCGAAACATTATTTTGGCCGGACCTGGCATCATGCCATTACGCGCGATCGACGTTGGATTGGTAGAGCGAAAATAACGTTGTTTGTGTACCAAAACCGCCAACTCCCAAATTTACCAGAGATTTGTCCGCTGGAAAGATTTTGGGCCAGAATGAAGGCCAAAGTTCGAAAATCGTCCAAGCTGTTTAAGAACGAACTGGAGTTGAAGAAAGAATGGATGAAAGTGACCTAAAAGGTTGGCTCCACCATTGCACAAAATGTAATTAGGGGCCTTAAGGGAAAGGTGCGGGCTTTCAGAGATCTGTATGCATTAGTTCATTCCCTGAAAATGTCAAGAAAATTCGACTTAAAATACGTTTTTGGCAAACACTTTTGTCTGGTGCATTTTTTTTCGAGTACAGGCCTTACACGGCGGCAGAGTAGGCCAACTCACTGGCATCCACAAAAAGATGAACTTGCAGCGTTCAATACCGCTTAGCGCTGCTCGAGCAGGAAGGAATAACTCGGTAACTGGGCTTTGGTATTTAGGAGCTCAGATTAAGAGGTAAAATACCTGAGGATAATACCATCAAATTGGTCCCACAATGTTGTGCGAATACCAAATTAAGGTAAGACAATAGCGAAATAGTACCTCTCAGGTATTTCCAGGTATCCGGAACAACAAGTTTTGTTATTCGAAAGATATTTTGCTTGCAATTCTTAGGTGTTGTGTTAAGGTATGTTACCTCTTAATCTGAGCTTTTTAATACCAATGCCAGTTATCAAGGTCAAAATTAGGTATTGATATTCAAGCACAATATATCCGTTCCCGTCATCCAGAGCATGCCAAGTACGCTTTCGGAATCTCCACCACCCGCTGCTGTGAAGTTCTTTATCGATATCTTCGTCCTTTCACCACCATGTTCCAAAACCTCTGAACTGTTGCTCGACCAGTTTCAGATCTCGAATCCACCGTTTGAATGTTTCTGTCAAACTTGCTTAGCAACTAGTTTTGCTTCCTTCGCGTTCTCGAAAATGTTGAGATAATCATCGACATAATGGCATCTTTCAATACCTTCAACCGCCCTAGGAAATTCTGGTTTGTGCTCCTTTGCGTTTCAATTTTTGACGAATTATACGGATAAGCTCGCAGATCCAAGTGTCAAGACGTCCATTAAAAACACTTTTGGAGGTTCTTCCTCGGAATCACGGTTTCTTGGGGTTAACAACAGCTTCCAACGGAAGATACCAAGTACGTCTTGGATCTGCCTCGTCCAGTTCAGCTTCCGTTGCCTGATGAGCATAGCCGTTGCCCTGGTATTCCTGCAACTGTCTATGTAAGTTTTGAGGACAGGATCGTGAGCCATGCGCCTCTCCAAACCCTTCAACCGTTACACAGCCATGGGGAAACTGTCGGGTAGTTCGATGAAAAACAAATGATTTTCGTGGCTCGGTTCACGTGTATGATAGTCATTCGAATGTTCATCTAATTTATACACTGAAAATTTATTTTCGCAAAATTAGCTTTCAATCGTTTCGTAAACATGGATTTTGTACATAGAACAAATGTCTCGTAAATAGTCTCGTAAATGAAACGTTCATGTTGATTATCATCTAACAAAATGCTATCATTACATCTTTTTGCACAATGTACAAAATGAATTTCGTGAAGACCAGCCAATTGCTGCTTTTCTTCTATCGTACTCAACCTTATATTTCGAGCCGATAAAGTAGATCTGTCAGTCGTTCATGCAACCAACCACCAGAGAGACGTTACTTTTTTATTGGTAACAAATTACTCGTAGCTCTTTAGGGACTGTTCATAAACCACGTAGACCAAAATTTGACACTTTCAAAACACACCCCAATAGACAAGAAGGTGATAGCCATTTTTGAGAAAAATCTCAATCTTTCTGTGCGAAATGTGGCGAGAAAGCCGTACAAAGTGAAAAGGGTGCCCAACTGTGATGACATGCAAAATTTCACTGCAAAAAGTCGTGCTAAGGTGCATAACACCAATTTTTTGCAAACATTTTCTTGTATCAAAATGGACGACGAAACATACATACTCAAAGACTTTAAATAGCTTCTGGGTCTGGATTTTTATACCGCAATACAAAAAAACGCCGTTGCAAAGTATTTCCGGATTAAAAAGGTGTTCAAATTCTCGAAGAAGTATTTGATTTGGCAGGCCATATGTAGTTATGGTTGAAAATCTAAAAGTTTCGTCTCACCGATACCATCAATAAGGATGTGTACGAAAAAAAATGTATGTAAAAGCGGTTGCTATTGTTTATCAGACACCACGACTCTCCAGTCTGTTTTTACACTATGATAAATCCGTCCTGGAATGGTATAAGGTACAAAAGGTCAAATACGTGCCAAAAACAGCCAATCCACCAAACTGTCCAGAACTTCGCCCAGTAGAGAAGTACTGGGCTCTAGTTAAACAGAAACTCTTCAAAATTTAGAAGTAAGCAAATGACACCGATGATTTCAAGAGATGATGGAGAATCGTCACGGAGGGCGTTTCCGATGATACTTTACACTGGAAAAAATCTTGTAGTAAAAACCAACATTTCACCCGACTACGCCTATCTATAAAACTACCATGAAATTTCAGTCAAATTTACCATGTTTATGGTAAAATCTTCAACGTTTGTGATATATTCGACAAACCTCATTTTGATATTAACCGCAACATAGTTGATCTTATCGCAGGCATGGTAAAATCAAACGCATTTATAGTTAGGTTAAAATTGTTGGTGTTTGCGCTCAATTTAACCATCGAAATGGTAGTTTCTACTGCGGTTTTTTTTTTGCGGATACGGAACCTGATAGTGGGTGTACCACAGGAAGTTCGAGAATTTAACAAAAAGAAGGATGAACATCATAATGTAGATATAAATCTATTATTGTGAAATAAACAATCAGTATTTTTGAATAGTGTGTAAATTTTGATTTGCTACTATTATTTTGCAGTCCGAAATTTAACGTAGACAGTTTTTAGATGTATAGATGCTTATATGAAGATGTTAAAGGGATGTTAAGCTCCATTATTTAATTAGCTGCCATATTATACTGATTTGATGTATTGCTTCAATTTTTACAAAGTTCAGGGCTCGAAACTGTGTGCAGTGCATCTCTTAGCAAACTTTTTAAAACTGGAACATTTTATCATTTAAACTCAATCCAGGACTCATAGAATAAAAAAATTAAATTTAAAACGCAACCAGTAAAATCCAAAATTTGTACATATGTTGAAAATAAACACAATATGAATTAATTTCAAAAACCATTGTCACTTCCCATGTACCACACTACGATCTTTAAAAGTTGTAGTGACTTGATTACATATGACTTAGCAAGTCATATTTATGATATCTCAACCGAATGGCAACAAGTGCGCTACTAGGGTTGGTTATAAACATAGAATA
Organism: Aedes japonicus; assembly: GCA_034211315.2. Classification (NCBI taxonomy): domain Eukaryota; kingdom Metazoa; phylum Arthropoda; class Insecta; order Diptera; family Culicidae; genus Aedes; species Aedes japonicus. The sequence goes on from JASCZW010008529.1 coordinate 29,802, forward strand.
TGTTAGAAAGAAAGCAAGTTTATATTTGCGGCCAAAATAAACTAATTTTATGTTTGGATTTACCTGAAATATGTTTGTTATGAAGGTATTTTTTCTCTGCGTTAAGGGTTGAATATCCGTTTTGAAGAGAGAAAAAAAGGTCTACGTAGACTTTTGGTATATCCCCCACTCCCCCATCGTGGACAAACGTAGACTTTTTCGATATCCCCTCCCCCCCCCCCTCTTCATTGTCTACGTGGTTTATGAACAGCCCCTTTTACTGTTTCCATAGAATGAACGAATGTTCTATCTGTGCCAACAGATGCTTATTGCTTTTGATAGTTGTGCGTGTGACATTAAATACGAAGGTAGTTTCTTTAAGAGTACGAATCTGTTTCGTTGCAGAAAACAACGAATAGATTTGTTAGTCCTACTTTCGATTTCGTTATATAAAAGAAAATTAATTTTCAGTGTAAGAATGCATTGTTGTTTTATTTTTTTTTCCAAATTGACCACATGTAATTTTCTTTTCCACATTTTGTGAAAGATGTGCATAAAACATTCACCCTCCCTTCCGCACAACTGTGCACAGTAACAAATTAAATATTTGCTAGAGGACAGTTCCTTTTCAAATTCTGGATAAATTCATGACCTGTGAATTCCAGCAACAATTTGATATTCATTTCAATCAAGAATCATTCCCGCATTGCAAATTGGTCTCCCTCTCTGACAATAACTCACAAGACAATACATTTTGCCTCCCCAACAAGTTATACTATCAACCAGGCAAATCGAAATTGATTGACACAGAGCCTGGAGAGAGGATCCTCAATTTGTGTGCGTGTGTGTGTGCGTCAATTTTCTATCAACCAACCGCTTGTTGGCTGTCCACAGTCGGTCACAGTTTTGCGGTCAGCTTCAGAGTGGTTCAATAAATTCCCTCCCTCCGCATCGATCCTGTTATCGATATAAACTTTCCAGAATGTACACTTTGATTGTTTCTACTTTTCGAGCACATTCCTGAATTGGAACGGCTTATGACAACTGTTCAATTCGGCTTGATTTGATGTAGATTGAATATGATTTGTTTTTGGTATTTAGATACAAATTGGACTGGATAAGCATTGTTTGAATATTGACTGCTGCCCCGATCCATGGCCGATGGCCAATGTCTGGAATCGAACAAGATGCAATGCCGAGTGAAATCTGTTTCCCATTCAGCGCCATCAACTTGCACTGCAAAGTCTTCGCTTTAGTGCAACAAAAAAACACCGAAGCGGAATGATAAAAATGATCCCTCGTCATTCCACCCAAGACAACCACCAAATTCAATCAATTATTCAAATTCAACCATCGTATGATAATCTATTAGTCCCCTGGCACCATTATTGTACATCGCTACACCGATCTGACAAGACGTGCCTCGATGATGGTGCATTCCGACAGAGGTTCATGCTTCGCTCCCAAGTCGGCCATCCGGTTTAAAGGTAACATCCGAACATGGAGCAACAACACCATTTTCCTCCCGTTCCATGGTCCGTGTCCTTCATCGGATTCGGTTGGCATCGAAAGTAAGAAAAAAAAGCAGAAAGAAGCACCTTTCCGTTTTCCTTCTGCCGCTTTAAGCATGTACAGATTGTCTGTCCATCGTTTTGAGGTTTTCTTTATATGCTAGTGCTTGCAAATAGAGCATGGTGGAATGGCGAAGGATTTGCTCCGGATTGACCTGTGGGTCTTCAGATCCAACGGCTGGGGGAATGGAAGTTTGTTCAACTGTTCGGCAACTGCGGAACAAATATGTTTACCACCGCTTCTATCCCGGGTGTCTTATTCAGGTCAGGCCCCGACTTCGACGATGCTCTACCATGTGAATAGGGTAGATAGGTACATTGCCGGACGCTCGGCTTACGCTAGAGAGGCTGACCTCTTTTTGCAGTCACGAGAAGGAGAAGATTTGTAGGGATTTGCGTTCAACGAAGAGGTGCCTGTTTTGGTAATGTGTTTTTTTCCTCCCCTGCTAGCTTTACGATGCTGCTAAGGGACCGGATTTACTGGTGTTTGGAATATGGAAAATGAATACGGGTTTGGGCAGAATGAGAGTGGTTCGTGTTTACTATTTTTGGATAGATTTGCTTCCTACCGGTCTATTGCTTTAGATTAGTGAGGATTCATTTTGGTGAGAAGTTTACATGTTAAATCTGTAAACACAATGGATGTGCTGTACTGTCTGAGCTAGGTAAATCTTGGAAGCATTCTTCTCAAATGGACTTCATTCCTAGCTAATCCTGCACTTTATTGGCGCTCGTCTGAACCTGGGACTTTTCAACTGAGAGTTTCTGATTTCAAAGAGCTGGAAAGTTTCGTTCGCATAAACAAATTCAAACCCTCCAGGGTGTAGAGATACTGGCAACACGGCATCGCACATGCTAGAGTAAAAACCAAATATTACCTGTTTTCTCATTAGCGTGTTCGCTTTAGACTCTCTTTTTACACTTACAATACGACAATCTCGCTCCATCAAGCAGCGACGGTGTAGATTATTCCCGAATCCGGTTTCCGATTCCGATTCGTTAGCGCGTGTCCGCCCTGGTTCACCCCCACACAGGATAATGTCGAAATACAACTCTACCCAACCCAGCTAACAACGAAACCTAATTCGAGAAGATCGTTCACAGTAATCAATCAGAGCCCGCTTTGAACGTCACGATGGTTTCAAGCAAGCTCAGCAGCAGCAATGTATGCGTAGGGTGCAGGGAAATATGAATCTAATTTTGTCTATCCAGTGAACCTTCGTGGAAGGACGTTGTCTGGCCGAAAAGATTTGACGGCTGTATTTTATTTATCGCTTGAGCATGATAATCTAGGCCCTGAAGATTTTGTTTTTATAATGGTTGATGAGGGATTTGTGGAGCAATGCTTTGAAATGATGAAACTTTAATGATGCAGTCAATTTTTGACCTTTGGAGGGGCAGCAGTGTCAACTTTCGCAACATGAGCAACAGGAGGACTCCGATTTCTGCAACTTAAAGGTGATGGATAACAAAACTTGCCCATTTACTTAATTAATTTGTATAACATTGTTGTAAAATTTGTTGACTGCTTTAAAATAATCGATTAATATAAACGATAAAGACCGAATGATCTTGTATAAATGACATTACAAACGAAAAATAATTAGAAATAAAATGGCTGTTTTTTATTAAAACAAGCTGACCTCATTCAACTCTATGCTTAACTTACATAGAATATATGTGTGTTCGAAGCAAATTTATTAAGTATTTGAGAAGTCTTCTACTACAAATAGCACCATGCAAAAAGTAATAGGAATCTTCACTAATATAAACGTATTGGTAGTCACTAATCCAAATCCCATCCAAATCCAATCAAAATCAAAATATTTCTATAGAAACATTGTTGACACTAATGCTCGCTGACTATTATCGATGATTTTTAAGTTCATCTTTTGCTGGCTTCAGACCAGAGCTGCCAAACTTGATGCAGTTTTGACCGTAAACTATGCGTTACCTAAGAATTACTACAGATTTTTTTTAAAGCCTGTTCACTTGAAATTTTGGACACTTTTATTTCAGTGTAGATTTTGAATTATTTCACTGATCGCAAAACGTTTCACTAATATGACAACTGAAACTCACCACTTTATTTCGTGGTAAAACTTAATAAAATTCTTTTTAAATTCAGTAAAATGCCGTCAAGTGAAAGTGCGCAAACGCATTTTATACTACTGGTAGCAAAATCAAAATTTTTCGGTACGAGAAACTAAAACTACCAAAAAATACCGTGTTTTGTGTTTTCAAGTCATTTGTCCAGCATTTGATTGTGGATAGGAAGGTTGGAAGTGGAAGAAACCGAGAAGTATGCTCCAGACAAACGGACAAGTAGTTGGTAGCAACTATTAAGTAAAATCATAATTATCAATAATGATGTGTACGAGAAAGATTGTCAGCAAAAGCGTTTATCAGAAGCCAGGACTCTGCAGCTCAGTTTTGGCCTCTTGTCACTATGCGAAATCCGTCCTGAAATGGTATGAGGTACAAGAGGTCAAATACGTGCCAAAAACAGCCAATCCACACACTTAGAAATTATGAATTTTACACGAGACCTAATCCATGTTTGTAAATAGTCCGGGAACGTAAAGGGAACGTAAAGTCGGGGAACGTAAAGAAAGATTTCGTGTAAAATTATGTCTCCTGAAACTGAAACATACGCAATTTGACAAAATATGTGTTAGGTTGAATTTATTTTCTCATCTCTTTCAACACATTCTTATGCGCTAAAGGACGCTTGCATGTGTCGGTCTCAGGGACAGAAATTTACACGAGATTTTGGTAGTGTGCACCAAACTGTTCAGAACTTCGCCCAAAAGGAAGTACTAGTACTAGTACTAGTTAAGTGGAAACTCTCTGAAACTATAAAGAAAGCAGATGGTACCGAGGACTTCAAGAGAAGATGGAGAATCGTCACGGCGGGTGCATCGGAGGATACCGTACCGAGCCTGATGGCGGGTGTACCACAGAAAGTTCGAGGATGTTACAGCAAGAAGAATTAGGACTGTTTCTTTTGTAGATATAGCACACATTGGAGTAATACGTTGAATTAATTTCTTTTTTTTTTTTGCTGTTATTATTTTGATGTCCAAAACTTAACGTGGACAGGCTTTATTTTGAAAACTACCTAAGGAGTGTATCAAATATAAGCTATCCACATACATTTGCGTTGTACGCATGTATTTGTGATGGTTTTTTATGCTCTGAACACTGCATGCTGTGCGTTTGACTGTCAGTTTTCTTTTGTTTACTTGTTTGTGCGGTTCAAATTCTGCGTTTTCAAAATGTCGCGTATTGAAAAGAAAGTGAAAATTAAGGTTCTGGACACATGGCTAAGTGAGAAGGGTATTACTATGCGAAAATTGGCGAAGCGGTTTGGAATTCATCACGCGAGTGTTAAAACCATCATTAATAAGTTTTGGGAACACTATTCTTTGGATGAGCTACCAGGAAGAGGCAGAAAACCCGGTTCTTCCAACCTGAAACTGGAGCAGAAAGTGGTATCTCTAATCATGAAGAACAAATCAATGTCAATACGTGATTTGGCCAAAAAAGCAGGAACGAGTGTCGGAATGATCCAGCGTATCAAGAGGCGAAACCACCTGAAGCCTTTAAGAAGCAGAAAATCTCGAAACAAAGTGCAGAACAGAAGAAGCGAGCAGCAACAAGGGCCCGGAAATTGTATTCGCGTCTTTTGCAGCGTCCGGATGCATGCGTTTTGATGGACGATGAGGTAAAGGAGCACTCAAAAACCCTTCCAGGTTCACAATACTTTACTGCCGTCGTTGGGGAGGATGTGAGCGATGCAGACAGGTCGATTCAAGTGGAGGAATTCGGTCGCAAGGTACTGGTATGGCAAGCAATATGTTCCTGTGGTTTGAAGTCAACCATTTTTTCACACTACCGGAACTATAAATGCGGAAATCTATCGATCTGAGTGTCTCCAGAAGAGATTGTAGCCTTTATATAAGAAGCATAGTACACTTCCACTGTTTTAGCGTTGGCTCAATATGCCAAAACCACTCTCAATTGGGTTGCGGAAAAGGGTATAGATTTCGTTGAGAAAAATATCAATCCACAAAATTACCCTCAGCTTCGACCAATCGAACGTTACTGGGCAATCGTGAAGAGGGTCTTCAAGAAGACTGGTAAGGCAGCTGGGAACATGTAGGAGTTCAAAAACATTTGGGCTCTAGCGTCCAAAAAATGCGATGCAACACTTGTCCGGAACTTGATGAAGAGCATTCGATCCAAAGTTCGAAAATTCGTGAAGGAATAACTAAAATTTCATCCGGTCTTCATTATGTTCCAGTTTAACCTCGTACAATAAAGGATCAATTTTTTTTATGAATAAAATATCGGTTTTCAACATCATTTGAAAGAAAGTTTGTGGATAGCTTATTTTCGATACACTCCTTAAACGTTGCTAAAAAGTTTTTTTCAAATCCAGTTCATTTACAACTTTTGGGATTTTGGGAAGTATTGTTTTCATGATCGCCTAAAATTTCTCGATTGGGTGAATTTCAGGTGTGTGCATAGGGTTGCCTTCTTTAGGTGCAAGACAAAATTGTTTTTCCTGGTCCAGTGTAAAGGGTCACCCACAATTGATACGTTGCGGATGCTATGGCGTAAATTTGACAGAAAACCTATGGGAAAACTGTCAAATTCACGCAAACGCATCCGCAACGTATGGGTGACTCTTGATACTGGTAGGGCTAATTGCAGGATACCAAATTTAACCCTTATGTATTCGACAAAAAAAAAACACCTGTAAGTGATCGAAAGGGTACCCGGATACCCACCAAATTCTAAAGAATATAACTCTGACTATTATTGACCGATTTTAATTCTGTTGGCACCGTTAGATTCAAAAACTCATTCGCTTTAGGAAAATTATCAGCAATGATCATTTGAAATCATCTGGTTCCCGTAAATCTGGGTTAATTCATGAAATTTCTCCAATAGGGTATTTTTCAATGCATTGTGGCAATCTGAGGATTTGTCCTCGGACCAGGCATTCCGCAACAGGTTCTCATGGAGCTACAAGTGGCCGTGAACTATTTTAGTAGAAAACCCTGGCAATATGGGTATCAAAATTCATTATATTTCTCCAGTAGGATATTTGTCAATGTTTTGTGGTCATCTGATGATTTTTCCATGGACCTGTCTTTCCGGAACAGGTTTCCGTTTGACCTCAACTGGCCATGAACAGTTTCAGAAGAAAACCCTGGCAATATGGGTTTCAAAATTCATGAAATTCAACCAGAGAGCTATTTCTCAACATTTTGTGGCCATTTTAAAAATTTTCCTCGGAGTAGTAATCTCGGAACAGGCTCCCGTGAGGTCTCAAGTGGCCTTATTCATAACTAGCTACAAAACGTTGAGAAATATGCTACTGAAGATATTTCATGAACTTTAATGAGATTCTATTCATAAGCCACGTATACTTTTCTGTGGGGAGGGGGGGTGGTTGACCAAAGTCTACGGTCCATACAAAAATTTAAAAAAAAAATAACTGAGAAGAGTCTTCAAGGGGGGGGGGGTGGGTTTCGTCTGAGATTTTCGAAATGAGTACGTGGTTTATGCACAGCACCAACCCATATTGCCAGGGTTTCCTTCTTAAATGTTCATTGCCACTCGAAGCCCCACGGGAACCTGTTATGGAAAGACAGGTCCATGGTCAAATCATCAGATGGTCACAACACGTTGAGAAATATCCATGACTTTTAATACACATATTTCCAGAATTTCTTTGTAAATATGTTTGAGGCCCACGGGAACCTGTTAAAGAAGAGACGGTCCAGGAACAAGTCGGTCTATGGCCCACTATAGAATAGAAATTGTTTCTAGGAATTATTCCAAAGATTCTGACATCCATTACTGGAAATTCAAAAGATGTTCCGATATCGTGTCTCCGTACCGGAACACAGCTCCGGTAATCCGGATTTACAGCAACCAAGTGAATTCAAATGGTCATTTTCAATAATGAATTAATATCGGTCAGGAATAGTCAGAGTTATTATCTTTTGAATTTGGTGGGTACCTAGGTACCCTTTACATCACTTAAGGGGTAAAAAAAATCGAAGTCCCCCCCTTCGACCTCCTTTGCTACTATGCCAAATATTTTTATGCAAAAAGTTGCCTCTCAAATTTTTTTAAGGTGTCTCTGAATTTCCGCTACCTGTTTTATAATAAATTATGAAATTTTGTAATGTAACACACAAAAAGGTACCCGGGTACCCTGTCGATCACATAAGGGTTAATCTGTGAGCCTGGCGTCTTTGCCTAAGGAACTTCAGCAAGGGCAGTAAATTTTTCCGTAGATTCGAAATGATTTTGCTTATTGGGTTGGATTGTACTGAATGGCAAAAAACAAGCATTAAATTAATTAAAATGATTTTAATATTGCAATGTACCTCTTTTTAGACAAAACCATCGATCCCAATATATCTACGCCATGCTAACCGCCCGTCAGCTTCCGTTCAGCATCGATTCGTGGCAGCCTTCGCCGCCTACAACCCGGCTCCTCCTCCAGGCTAGGGCAATCAAAGTTGCAGTACCTCCACGCAACCACCCGTCGTAGGACACCTCTACGACTCGGAGCAAATGGTCGAGTTCGTTCAAGAACTCTACCGCCAACTACGTTCCTGCCGCTTGAAGGAGAAACAGATCAAAGCCAGTTTCTGTGCAAGCATGGCCCGTAAACGCACTCATCCTCAATTGAAATGCTTGTTCAATCCGAGACAAAAAAAATCGAGCTCGGTGCAATCGCCATCGTCACTCTTTTCATCCCAGGATACCGGATTATGCGACTTGATAGTAGCGGCTCTAGTGGAGGAGGAGTTGCGATCGCCCTGCGCTACATCATCAGCTACCTCATGCTTCCGAGTTTTCAGCAACAGTCAATCGAAGCCATCGGAATCGAGGTTGAAACTGTCGTCGGCCCTATCACCATCATCGCGGCCTATTGTCCCAAACAAGCCAGCACCGCTAACGGAACAACTATGGAGCTACGAAACGACATCCGAAAGCTAACTCGGAAGTAGGGGCAGTAAATCATCGCCAGCGACCTGAATGCAAAACACAAAACCTGGGGGAAGCCCGGCGCAACCGAATTGGCATCATTCTACAGGAAGACCTGGAAGAAGCCCATTACACCATCCTGGGCCCAGATACTCTCACCCAGTTGAGCAGATCTGGGCCCCCCTCAATAATTGACATCATTCTCACCAACATGGGGAACAACATTGCCCAGCCGTTGGTGCACCAGCTCTGCTCGGACAACTATCTGGTTTTGGCCGAAGTTCAACCTCGGTCAACCGGCACCAGACGGAAATACCATCGCGCCAGATGGAAGAGGTTCCAACAAAACGTTGACGACAAAATCGATTTCGACATGCACCTCGAGTTCGTTGATGACATCGAACGGCAGTTGCAGAGTATTGAGCAAGCGATATCTCAGGTCCGAGAGCAACATGTACCGGTGATTAAACAGGATTGATCAGCTCTGTACCCATTGATAGACCCACTAAAGCTGTAATACAATTACGAAACGCCATCCGCAGGCAATTCCAGCGAAATGGTTTGCCAACGCTAAAAAGTCACTGTTATCGAGTGACGAAGATTATTAAGGCCAGAATGGTGGACCTTAAGAATAACAATTTTGCCGACAAGATCCGCTCTCTCCCAGATTTTTCAAAGCCGTTCAGGAAGTCGACAAAAATTTTGAAAACTGAGCCAAGGCCCATTCCACCGTTGATCCCACTAGACAGCGATGGCTCTAAGGATCGCTTGAAAACTCCTGCCGAGAAGGTTGCTGAGATAAGTCAACACTTCATCAGCTCCCTCCATCTCGGACAAAACATCGTCAGTCTACACGAAGCTACCATTAGCGCGCTTATTACTAACATCCTTCTAAGCCCCAACGACTTCACAGAGGAGTTGGAGATCTCAACTGACGAATTGTTGGCCTACATCAAAGGCTCAAAGAACATTAAGGCCCCGAGTTTCGATAACTTCATGAACTTGGAGCTCAAACAATTGAGCCTCCAGTTCTTTAACCATCTGGTGATGGTTTTCAAACAATGCATCTGACTTGGCTTCTTCTTCTCATGATGGAAATTAGCCAAAGTCGCAGAAACCTGGGAAAGATCCTTCATGCTTCAAGAGGTATAGGCCCATCAGCTTTCTTCTCAGGAGTATCGAAACTGTTTGAGAAAGCGATCCACCGTCGGCTTTTCTCGTCTGCTGACGAGCTTAATATCTTGTTCGACGAGCAGTATGGATTCTGACGTGGTCGGTCGACAATTCACCAACTTAACCGAGTCATTAACATCCTCAGACGGAACAAGTCTGTTTCGAAATCATCTGCCATGGTACTTCTCGATATCAAAAAGGCCTTCGAAAAACGTTTGTACGATGGCTTAGTTTACCAGCTAAAACGATACAATCTTCCCATATTTCTGGTGAAGATAATTAAAAATAATGGACAGGACATTCCGTGTTTCGCTGCAATGTGCAGTTTCCGATGCACAAAAGATCTCCGCCGGTGCTCCGCAGCAAAGTATCCACTTCTGTTCAACCTATTCACCTCGGACATACCTCCGCTCCCTGAAAATGGATCTCTGTCGTTGTTCGCCGATGATACCGCAGTCGTCCACAATGGTAGGGTAATAAGAGCGTTTACAGCGAAACTGCAGCGAAGCCTGAATGTTCTCTCAGTATACATCATCGAATGGAAGATCTGTATCAACGCGGCAAAGATCCAGATCATCCTATTCTCACACTCAAATTCTCCCAGACTTGTTCCGCTTGAGGATTGTAAAATAAGCCTAAATAACACAGCGGTGGAATGGGCCAACTCAGCTGTCTATCTTGGCGTTACCATAGACAGCAAGCTTATTTTCAGGGAGCAGTTTGACAAAACTGTCACGAGTGTAACGTTCTGTTGAAGCTACTGTTCCCATTGATCAACAGAAGCTCTACATTATCCCTGAAAAACAAGCTTGCCAACTTCAAACAAATCATACTCCCAGTCATCGAGTACGGCATGCCAATCTGGGAGAGCTGCGTAAAAACACGTCATCTGAAACTCCAGCGTGTTCAAAATAAGTTCCTCAGGATGATCCTGAACACCCCTCCTTGGACAAGAACAGCTGAGGTCCACCGTCTGGCCGAGATAAAAATGCTCGACGATCGCTTTAGTGAGTCTATAAATCGGTACAGGGCACGCTGCCTGACATCGGATCATCAGATCATCCAGAGACTGGTTCCCCACCCCTAGGATTTTAAAATTGTAGTTGTAGTTTAAGTAGGTTATCAAATTTTAACTAACAATGCCCCAAGGGCTGATCTGAAAATTAATTAAAACATCAAATACAAATGGGTGATCATGAGGCCACCCGGCAGGCCGTGTTTCGTTAAATAACGTCTTGTCGGTTTATCTCATCGTTTGCCGAAATAAGTCAATTTTTTTCAATGCATACGTTACACTACATTGCAATTCTTTTTAAGTTTGACATAATGGTGAACACTTTTGTATTCGCGGCCTTAACCTTACTTGGCATTTGTGGCTAACATTGTACTCGAAAGAAATTGACGTCATTCGTCGATGTTTACCCTTTTTGAAATGTTTGCAAAATTATTTTAAAAAGGTCGCTGCTAAATGTCAAATTTAGAGCACCCATTATAATTTACATAATTTAAAACGGGCAGATGTCGTATAAATGCGGAAGAACACGTATTACACGGGTTGTTGACGTCTTATTTTAATATCACTCCATGGCTCAGCTTGATGCAATATTAGAAATCCGAAACGGTGTCCTGTATTGCTCAATAAGCGTCCCATGCCCGGAAGATGTCTTCCCTGGCTTTTGATGATGAATCAAAAATCTAATAAATCTTTGCATTAGAGATTCAAATTGTTTCGAATTTCCCCTCCTACCTGCTATTACGAAATTTAATCTTCCAAAGTCATTTTTCTCTCACGATACAAATGCCCACGCACATTCATCAACCCTCGGGAGCAGATCCAACGCTTATGGGAATTAAATCTCTTGCGACGGGAATTATGCTATCATTTAGTGCGTACACAATTTCCTCACTAGACAACAACAGCAGCAAAGCATCTCCCAGAAGCATCACCATGGCCTTATTTTGCAGTTAATAAAACGCACATAAATTATAATATATTTACAAGCAACAAGATGGCTTCGTAAAGTGTATCGCTCCAAGTAGAGACCAAACGCAACCTTCCCATGTGGCGGTCCCGGCGGGATCTCGAAACACGTTGCTCGCCACATACATTACCCATTTCTCTCTGTATGTGTGCGTTCCGAGGCACATACAGCTTCAAGTATCGTGTCACGAAATGCGAAAATCGGTGAACGTGACACGACTCCCCGGTGATGGCGGCGTTGCGAACACGACGCTGGCTGCTAGACTTTGATTGGCCCTTGTCGGGACGTGACGCGAGCCGGCTCCTGTGCCATGGCCGGGAAACAAATACCTACTATGCAAAAGAATCAAGGGAATCTGGCAAATTTTCGCCGAATTGAATTTTGTTCATCCGACAAGATGTGGGAATGGGCCTTCGCTCGATTCAATTGTATTCAATGTATCATAATCAAATCTAAATATTCGTCGTTTCAGGAGATAAAAAAAACGGAGCTTTGCGAATTTGATATGAATTGCTTGGGCTTAGGTTATGGTGAAAAATGGAGATGGGCCCTCGTGGTCGATTATTCTAGTGAGTGAAGGATCAATTTGGCTTCATAAAATCAAAACTCACTGCGGAGAATCCTGTTTTGTTGCGCGAAAATTGATTATAGTGGATTTCGCCATTATGCAGCGTCGGTAAAAAAAGTGTCATTTAAAACCAGGATTATGTTTACTGTGCCACTTTAGCATAATATTGTTAAACCCAGCTTTGTGAACATTGTATCGTTGAATCCTGATTGTGTTTGTTTGACTGCTCCATCAAAAATTAATTAATTGATGGTTCACTGCGCAAAAAGGATTCGAATAAATCGTGTTTCAAAGAATTTATTGGGCAAATCTGTTATCTCAAAAGCATTGCATTCCATTTTGGCTTGTTATTCTGATTGTTTTACTTAATAGGTTTAAAGCTGCTGGTCATTCGCCTCTTTAAAGCGTTTATTTTACATTAAATTTGTTTCTTTAATCTTTTATTTTTGCTCAACTGGCTTAACCCGGTGCGAGCGCTGCTACGCTTGCAACTAGATTAATATAAATTTAATAAAGCACTGGGCGGTCAAATCTTGTTAGACCCAAATATGACGTAGTTTATTAAATCGTGCATTTAAAAAACTTGAACACCCCTCATTTTGTAGGTGTATGCATACGGATTGTTGACTTCATTTTCTTTTTGCCGTTTGCCGAAGCGACCGGAAGACTAGTGGCAATCATTTTCAAACGCAATTCTGACGTTTCCATCAGAGATTTCGGAAACAAATTAGGAAAGTCCCACACAACAGTACAAAGAGCAGAGAAACAAGGCGGACTGTATACCCTACTTAGATTCAGGAACATCTCGATCGAATCAGCGTCAGGTCGGCGAAGGTACCTACAGGGTGCGGCAGAAAATAATGCGAAAATGTTCAAACTTGAGTATTGGGTTAATTCGTGTAGCTAGTGACTAATATCTGTCGAAAGTGTATATGTTTATGTTTACTTTCAAGTGCTGCATCCAAACATTCTATTTGTTTTATTGCAAACTCGTCAAAATGTTCGCGAAAGAAGTGATCACCAGTTTGTTGCTCGCCCAGAAGAAGCCGAAAGAGATTGCCAATGTGATAGGGTGCCATTTGGCAACAGTTTACCGCAAAAAAAAAAATCCCTGCAGGATAGTCCTAAGCAGCGGAAGCCGGGAATCAATACCGAAGTGTATATCGGTATTTTAAGGGACCAAGTGCTTCCCTGGGTGAAGGCCAACTTCTCCGAGGACCAAAACGTTGTCCTACAGCAGGATGGAGCGCCGTGTCACACGGAACAATCAAACCCAACAATGGTTGAACGATAACATGAAGTTTTGGCCGAAGGATTTGTGGCCCCCTAGCAGTCCAGATCTTTATCCGTTGGATTATTCGATTTGGGCATGTGATGAAGCACGAACCTGCAAAACATCACACCCTAGTATGAAAACCCTGAAGTCACCCATAACACGCACATGGCAGTCCATGTCGGAGGACTACGTCCGGAAGGCATGCACTGGCTTCCGGCGTCGGCTCGAGGATGCTATTAATAAAGGACACATGGAATAAATTTGTTTAAAAAGACCTTATGAAGATAACTGCATTCGAAAATGATGATATTATTGCTTGAATTAGTTGAAAATGGGATTTGAAAGAAATAGAACACGTTTTGGCATTATTTTCTGCCGCACCCTGTACTAAAGACTTATTTAGTTAGTCATTGTGGGTGCGTAAAGCACACTACCTTAGCAAAGTAAAATAACAAACTGAAATCAAATAAGTAACAAGTTTTATTATCTCAGACACCATTTTGAACTCACCTGTTATCGCATACCAAATTTGGTTATCAACATTGATACATTTTGTTATCATCTGTTATCAATTTATAAAGACGAATTTTGACGAATTTTGACGAACGTTACTGAATTCTACCAGCATGCTAACGAATGCTGAGTATTACCAGCATGTGATGGATATGAAATTGAGCTTCTCACCAAAAGCACTATTTCAGTTTTTTGGGTATGAATTTGATATCATGTTGATAACAGAATTTGAAATTATCTCAATAAATTTGTACATATCTCAAAATTTGTTATCAAAATGAACTCGATGATAATAAAACGAGTTAATATTGTGATATCCAACAAAAATTAATTTGTTATCTCTTCTGTTATTGTGGCTGTTTATTCAGCCTAAATGATAACATATTTTGTGATCAAACTCTGATATTATGATATTAGAACTTGTTATCAATTTGGTATAAACCTTTCTTAGGGTAGCCCGCTCCCTGAAGTAATACCGAAAGACGGCTCGAGACAGGGGTGGGTTTCCAGTGGGTTGAGGAGTTGGCGCCATCATCCCCACACCCTGAGTTTTTCAGAAGTCTGGTAGCATATTTTCCCGGAATATGAGTAAATACGTCATTTTCGTACTAGATTACAACGTCTCACCTTTCTTACATAGAAGTATATGCATATATCTTGAAAGACCGATTTAGCTGAGTATAATATACAACAAGCTCAGCTTCTTACACTGAACACACACACACACACATGTGTGTGTGTGTGTGTGTGTGTGTGTGTGTGTGTGTGTGTGTGTGTGTGTGTGTGTGTGTGTGTGTGTGTGTGACGAAATTCCTAACTCAGTTTCCCAAGCAACTGAAAGGTACTGTGAAAATCAAGGATACGTCACTTCAGAATTATATTGAAATCGGTCTACTGGTCCCTGGGGTACTTCCGGAAAATGTCCAATTTCTGACTTTGATCCAAACACATAATGTGAAATAACATGAAATTGAAAAATAAAGCCAATGGTAGGATATCACTAGTGCCGAACCACATTGGACATATCTGGGTCGATGTTCCGGCTACTTCCGGGAAACTAACCAGATTTGGATTTGGATCAAAACATAAGAACTCAAAACCAAGTGCAATGATGATGAAATCTAGATTCTAGGACCACAACGACCAATTCGGGGTTCGTAGTTTCAAGAGATCAGTTCTCACGATAGGTGGATAAATGGTGATAGGTGGATTTATAATTAATAAGATACCAATTTGTGATTTTGACTGGCTACTGCATGTTCCTTCGTATCATCTAGAACATCCGGAATTTCCAGAGAGTTGTACGGCACTTTTGTTCTAGACGACACTTAAAAGAGTTTAACATTAGCTTTGCTAGTCTCATGCTAGCGGATGATACGAAAAGTTAAAAGTCATCACGGAGCAAAAAGAGAACCAAAAAAAATATGTTCAAATAGGGTTGATAAAGAAAGCAAAATAGCAGAAGCCTCAACACCTTAAGATTCACCAATAATGTCACAAATTGAGGTACAAATACAAGTCACCTCCCCCCTTTCATTGCGTATTTCTTCTACTTTGCTTGTTGCAGGCACAAGCCGGGATCAAACTTCGACTCAGTACTTCAATTGCTTTCATAAGTGTGATCACATTGCATTGTCCTAATATGTGTAATAAGGAATGATTCAAACCATCCCCACAATGCCCAAAATGTAGGAACAACCTTAAAGGACTCCCTCTTGGGAAGGCCTCATAAGGACCCCCATCGTAAGCCGCTTATCCGGTGACGAACTAGCCCAGGTGGCTTAAAGGCAGCCTAATATGATTTGGTAATTTTCTGTCGGAAGACAGGAAGTGAAACTCTCAACTTTAATCTAATGAGCCAAGTTTTTAAAAATCTTTCGATCACTTCTGAATAAAGGGTGTTTCGATCAAAATTTGGTCGACTTAAACTTGACGCATTTCCTTTCATCGTGCATTAACACATTTTGCACACCCCTCATTTTGGATATGTATGCGTGTAGCATTATGCCTCTATTTTAATTTTGAGATTAGCACCTCAGTTATCAAAATGTCGTCAAAGGAAGAGAAGCAAGGCATCAAAGTCGGAGACTTGCCCGCTGCTTTTAGCGGAACCTCAACTTCTCCTTCTGAGATGTCGCAAAGAAGCTGGGATAGCGCCTTCAACCGTGGATAAAGCTATAAAACAAGCAGGACTGTCGACTAACAAGAAAGTAGTGACTCTAAACCGTGACGATAAAAAAAAACACGTCGGCCAAAGTACGATCGCGAAAGTTGTACACGACGATGCTGACGAAGTTTGATTGCGTGGTACAGGACGACGAAACTTACGTCAAGGCAGACTTTAAACAGCTTCCTGGACAGGAATTTTATATGGCTACCGGACGAGGAAAGGTGGCAGATATTAAACTGTCAAAGTTCGCGAAGAAATATTTAGTGTGGAAGGCCATCTGTACCACTGGCTTGAAGAACAACGTTTGCTACCGAAACCGTCAACGAGAAATTCTCTGAGCCAGTGCCTACAAAAACGTCTACTGCCTTTCCTGAAGCAATACAATTCTTCCGATCTGGTTTGGCCGGATTTGGTCTCTTGCCATTACGGAAAAAAGGCCATGGAGTAGTATGCTGAAAACAACGTTCAAGTTGTGCCCAAGTCTAAGAACAAGAACCCTCCCAACAAGCCAGAGCTCCGCCTAATCGAACAATATTGGGACATCTTCAAGCGGAACCTTAAGAAGACTCAAAAAGCTGTTGTGCGTGAGAAACAGTTCAAGGCAAACTGTCTTTCTGCGGCGAATAAAGTGGACAAGGAGACTGTACAAAGTCTTATGGCAGGTGTTATACGAAAGATCAGGCAATTTGCATTCGGTAAAAAGGAAGCTTAGCTGAATATTTCTCCTGTATTCTGTTTTAACTGAACTTGAAAAAGAAAAAGAATTTGACCTATTAATAAAAACTTTAATGGACTAACGCACATTACTGTTTGACCTAATTTTGATAGGAACACCCTTCATATAACGTGATATTACGTCTGAATTTAATTGTTGTTATTCGACATCAATACATGCAAACATTATCCATGTAGCACACAATGGTCATTATTAGTTGTAGTAACTTGATAATGACTTAGTTAGTCATATTTATGTTATCAGAACCGAATGGCAACACATTTTCTTCTAGGTTAGGCATTATGAAAACATCAAATAATGCTTATCATAGAAATACATTTAAAAAAATAATGTGTTTGACATTGTTATTGTTTTTGGTTCCTTTTAAGTACCAAAAAGCATTCGAAGTAAAAGTCTGCCTTGAGCAAAAAATGGTATTTAAGACCATTAACCAAAAGGAAACAATTGAAAACATTTTATTTGATCAAATCCAGCATGATGAAGGTACAGATGCATAACGGATTTTAAAGTGTTTTTGAGTAGATTATAATGTCAAACCGCACATCGCAAAGTATAGAAGTTAAACAGGGGCAACGACGACTGGTTAAAGAATACTTGATTTTTGACCTATCAGAAATGTCTGCCACGATTAACAAGAAAATAAATGGTAGGTCTCAACCAAAATAATTGATTTCGATAGTAAGATTTATTTTTCTTATATTCATACACATTTTTAAAACTTCAACTCATTTTTTCCTTTTATTTTTTATCATTTAAAAATAAAAATCGGTCCAGTGATTCGAAAGTCATAATTCCTTGAAAAATATGTATTTTCTTAAATATCGTTTTTTGGACCACCCTGTCTCAAAACGGATTATCCAAATGACAAATGACAAAAATTCGAGTCATATATTTACCGAAAAGAAACAATCCACTTCAACTCTTTGGTATGGAATTGCTGAATTATCATACTTGACGGACGTTTCGGAACTTTTGGAAGACTGGACGCTCAGGGCCATAGATTATTCTACACCTCACTTTACTTATTACAATTGATGTATAAATGGATTTGAAAACAAAAAGTCTTTCTGCATAAGGACGAGACTAATTAATTTACCATTTTGTCGAATTTTTCGGACATTCCAAGGGACATTAAATTGGCCATATCTCGGTAGTGTGTTCTAATACGACAACTCAAATGGCATTTTTGAAAGCAGTGGCCCAAAATTACATGAAAACTCAAAATTCAGTTATGTTAAATCCATGTTTGGACTTTTTTCCCGCGTTTCGTATGGGATGGAATCACTATGCGACGTGCGGCGAGCTTGACTAGTAATCCGGATGGTTCCGGCGATTACTGAAGCAGTGTGCACGTGTGATACTCGCCCGGGACTATCGTTCCGCCAAAAGCCTGGCACACCGGCTAAAAGTCTAACGTATGGGCCTAACCCCGGCTCTCCTTAGGCTACGCATGACAGTGCAGGCTATATGCAAGAAGAGGGACGAGCTGGAGGCCAAGCTCCTAGATGAGCAAAGTGCCAAAGAGTTGGCAAGGCTAGCAGCCACCAAAAGGGCGGGGGATATAGCCTCGAAGCAGACCCAGGCGGAATCCGTCTCGGTCGGAGAGTCCGCCTCATCTATCATGAAGGCAGGGACCTCCAAGCGGGCTAGGCAGCCCCCGGGTGAAACCTGGCGTTTTCAAGAGCGTATCAAAAGCGTATCGTTTCGGAAGCCCCAGAAGGGGAACGAACCTACGCGAACGTGGTGGCTGGGTCTGAGGGTCCATCCTCACGACCAGCTCCGGCTGCCCGCAAATAAAGGCGCGTGTTGTCTCAAGCGCCGAAGGGGACCCAAGTGGCTGGGCCCTACCGACAACAGCCATTACTAGCACGGAAGCAGACGCTAGTGCAAGGAGGGGGACTAGTGACGACTCCAGGCGTGGCAGGGAAAGCCACTGTTACAAGGTCCGAAAAAGGGGGAATAATACCAGAAAAGAAAAGGACAAGCGACAGGTGGCCCGCAAGCGTAACCGCGGAGAGGCCCTCATCGTCAAGACCGAGGCGTCAAAGTACTCGAAGGTCTTGAAAGCGATGCACCGGGACGCTAAATTGGCAGGCCTAGGCGCCGACGTGCGGAGTATACGCCGTACCCGCACCGGCGAGATGCTCCTGGAGCTAAAGAAGGTGACAACGCTAAAGGGCCTGGCGTATAGAGACCTGGCGAGAGAAGCCTAAGGTGAAGGTGTGGAGATGCGCGCCCCCGTCTTGCAGGTGACGATCCAATGTAAAAACCTGGATGAGATTACCGAGGCACTTCAGGAACAGTGCAAGGTCGAGGCAACAAAAACTGGGCTACGGACAGGTCCAATTTGGCGACATTATGGACGACGGGCATGTACCCGGTTCAGGAGGTTGTGTCTACCACAATCGAAGGCTTCGCGGTTGTAAAAGTGAATGGAGTGTTCTTCTGCAGCTGCTACGCACCGCCAAGATGGTCGATCGAACAGTTTACCAATATGCTCGATCGGATGACAACTGAGCTAACTGGCCTGAACCCGTAGGTAATTGCGGGGGACTTCAACACTTGGGCGCTCGAGTGGGGTAGCCGCCTTACCAACCCCAGGGTCCAAATACTTCTGGAGGCCTTGGGTAGGCTCAACGTAGACCTAGCCAATGTGGGTACCAAGAGTACCTACCATAGAAACGGAGCGGAATCGATCATCGATATAACATTCAGCTGTCCTGGGCTGATAAGCAATTGGAGGGTGGATGATGGCTACACCCATAGTGACCACTTGGCGGTTTGATATTGTATCGTCCACAATACAAGGCAGCGTGCGAAAGGAGGAGCATCCATTAGCCCGCAGACGGAGGACGTCCTACTTTGATGTAGAGACTTTTAAAGAGGCGCTTGAGAGGGAACGAAACTTACGCGAAACCCACTAACCTTGCGGACAACGAATCGTTATGACACTTACAAGAGGGTGCGATGCGACCATGCCAAGGGAAGTTACTACCTACTTATACCCGAATATAGACACCTGACAAGCCATCGGTGCTACTGTTGAAAATAGACAAGTCAGTTAGCACCCAAACGCCACCAACAAACGCTCTTCAATCGGGTGATCATGTCGCGTAATAAAA
>JASCZW010008530.1:0-49906 GCA_034211315.2 Aedes japonicus
GTGTCTCCAGAAGAGATTGTTGCCTTTATATAAGAAGCATAGTACACCTCCTCTTTTTGGCTGGATTTAGCGTCGGCCCACTATGCCAAAACCACTCTCAATTGGCTTGCAGTAAAGGATATAGATTTCGTTGAGAAAAATATCAATCCACCAAATTGCCCTCAGCTTCGACCCATCGAACGTTACTGGGCAATCGTGAAGAGGTCTTCAAGAAGACTGGTAAAGGCAGCTGGGAACATGCAGGAGTTCAAAAAATTTGGGCTCAAGTGTCCAAAAAATGCGATGCAACACTTGTCCGGAACTTGATGAAGAGCATTCGATCCAAAGTTCGAAAATTCGTGAAGGAATAAGTTAAATTTCATCCGGTCTTCATTATGTTCAAGTTTAACCTCGTACAATAAAAGATCAATTTTTATTATGAATAAAATATCGGTTTTCAACATAATTTGAAAGAAAGTTTGTGGATAGCTTAGAATATAGAATAGATAGAAGTATATTTTCAACCTCGATAAAATAGAGTATGCAATAATAAGAACATAACTGCACACCACCGTTATTTGTGGTGTATGATGTATGATATGTACTACCACCCATTGTAGCACGGAAACTAAGTCCGACAGCAGTGAGCTCTCCTCGCTGTTAGACTTGATCAAGCTTTAATAACCACTGATTATCCTAATCATGCCATTGTATGAAGGGCCAAAAAGGGGTTGGGTGGATCGATAGGCAACATCACTTATACGTATCCACAGGGATATAAAGAATATCCTTCCAACAACAAGATTGGACAATTGGTCAAAGAGCAAGCTATCTGAACATGAGGATGCCCCAATGGGCGGGGAGAAGAGACCCGCCCTCTATTCACAAACTGTTAACAATGGGGAGTTGGCATTTCACTCTCCCCATCCAGAGTGCTTCAATCAGGTGCCCTGATGGTCCCTCCCATTCCCATGAAATATTTATATAATAGTGTATAGCATTTATGTAAATGAAAAATACTGTAATCATTCGGTATCTATTATTTATAATCTCCCTTTGGTGGATCCTGAAATGTAAGAAATGTTGTAAAGTGTTAAAGTGTAGAGTTCTGTGGTTTCACGCTTATGCACGTTTTTGTTTGTTTTCAGCGATAGCAGCAATTTCCCAAAATCTTGATTTGAGGTATCCTAAAAAGTTTGTTTAATTATACAAAAATAACATATATACATTTTAATTTACTGTTGCCATGGTCACTATTTGCTGCTTGATGTTGATTTTATAACAGCAATACGCTTTTATTTTTGCTGGCCATATAATTACTGCTCCTGTGTAAGGGAGTTAAAGACAAATGGAAAAAACAACAAACAACAACAACAAAAAACAACAAGAATTATTTAAATCATCTGAGAAGTAAAATCAATAAAACAATTTCATCAAATATAATGATATTGTAAGTTATGATACAGACGCATCAGACACTATCCGAATGGCAAACAGCTCAGATTTGGAAAAAGGTCCATTTACAAACAAATTTAAAAATACATTAGGTAATAAGTGCAAAAGCCTACCATAGATTCCGTCGCAGCTTCTTTTGTTCAACTAGATACTTCTAGATCATAATGATAATTGGTCATATAAGACATAATAATTAAAAGTATATATAACCTATTAGGAGAAATTATTAAAAAAAAAATGTTTAAATATAAATCCCAAAAACACCAGTAATGATAAAAATGATAATGATGGTGATAAAGAAGATTGATAATGGTTATGAATAAACAATGTCCTTTATGATAATATATAGTCGAGGGATATTATAATATGAACTGAAAATTACATCTGTGCCGACTGCTGTTTTGTTGCAATTGTAGACAAACTTCCGCATCCATTATGAACCAGAAAATTTAGACAATGTATGACTGCCATGAGAAAAAAAAAATTAATTTTAAATGTTAAATTATTTTTTAATGCCTGATGACCTGGTAGACCTGAAAGATATGATAATGGAAAATTATGACATGATTTACCGGTCGCACCCCCTCACTTCGCTATTGTCAGATTGACAACATTGCCCAGGCTACGCCAACCAGCGTCTCCATGTTTCAGCTGGCAGTCTTTTGTGATCATATGACTCGCGGAGGCGTGAGGTAGGAACTTGTGAGGACCAGAGGTCGGTCGCACCCTCCTGCCAAGTTGTCCACTCACCATTTGTAGCCCTGGTTGCTCTCCCTTCAAATTGCAGGAAAACGCCAAAACAAGTTGTTTGTTATTGGTTTTTCTTGAATGGTGTGTGTTTTAATATGCAAAGATGGGAAATCAGCAGTACCAATTCTGATGGAAGATGTCAACTTTTCATTCCGACTTGCATTCGAATAATCGGAAACAAATAGTTCTTTTTTTTTGCATTTAGGAGTAATTGAACTTCAAAAATTAAGATGACCATTTATATGATAATATACAGGTATACCTCGATTTTATGAACCCTCGATTGAATGTACCCTCGATTTTATGTACTTCGATTTTATGGACATTTTACCTCGATTTTATGTACATGGTTTTTCACATGTTTCATTTTTTATTCAAGGACAGTTTTCGTATTATCTAAATTGTTTGTTCCCTTGGAAAGGAGACTTTTCAATTGCGGGCACTCAAAACTCACTTCCTCAGGTTTTCCAAAATATACAGTGCTGGCGCTAGTACTTTGTTCGACAAATTCATCGTGGGTATCAGACAGTCTGATCGATTAAATCCAAACCCTACATGATACAAAAAATCCTGGGGATGAAGAAGTAGTGATTTAACCCTCTGCCTATAATTTTTCAATTAGGTTATATCCATTGATAATATTTGAAATGCTCGTTTTAAAAAAGTGTGACGACATATAGATTAATTTAGAGGATTCTAAACAAAATGCTTGACGAAGAGGAGGAGGGTAGTTGTGTTTATAAACACGGTGCTTTTTCGATTAATGGCGTGATCAATGAATGTTCCCTAATATAAATAACGAGGCAATTCAAGTGATTTTTAAATACTGTACTCAACAGTAATGTTGAAATCATCTCAAAATGCAACTCACTGAGTCATTCAACGTGAGCGAAATCGCCTTCGATTATACAGACAAAAATCGCGCTTGAGATTCTCAGCCGAACTTTCATTATTCGTCTCAAATGAGCTAAACGATGATATCTCCCAAATTGGTCAAAGTTTTGCTTTGGTGGTGTTTCTTATTTTTGAAGGCGTGATTTATTACTTCTCTACCAGAAAAATAAGAAAACACCCCATTTATGCAATGTAAGCACCGAGGAACAATCAATGAGTAAAACGGAATAAAAAAATCGGGCATGATTGTTATGCTTATGATTTCGTAGAGAAAAGAATCGCACTTGATATAAATCATGAGTGAGATTTGAGATTTCGGTTTTTCAACATCACTGGTACTCAATCAATACTCACTCATCTTTACTCATCTAAACTTTTTCCATCATTTTGATCTTAAAACAATGTTTTCTAGTTCAACGGTCAGATTAAATCTGGGTTATGTTGAACATGCATCCCATTAGTATCTGATTACCGTGTATTTTTTGACATTTTTGATCGTGAGGAAGTTGTATCATCACTTCTATTTGAACCCGGATTTGTGCAGGCTGTAATCTCTAAAATGGCTTCTGTTCAAATTCCAAAAGTTAAAAAGCAACGATCGGGTATTCTTCTCACAGCTAAAGTGAAGATTATCCATGATTTGGAAAATGGACTAACAGTTCAAGATGTTATGGAAAAGTACCACATCAAAGCACGATCTACTATTTACAACATTCAGCGATCTAAATCAAAGATACTGAACAACATTGCAAATATTCAAGGAAACATTGGTAAGCAAATTGGAGATTCTATTCATAGAAAACCCAACTAACATTTTTAGTTGCCTAAGCCGAAGTTAAGAACTTATAAGCTGTTTTATAATTGTATAAAAGCAAGAGAAGCTGAATAAGCTATAAGCAGAATTAAAAAATCGATGCAGTACTTATGCTTAATGTAACACAGCTTTAACACAACATTTAGCTTTAGGTTGCATACTTTGAAAAGAAAGCTCTTTTGCGAACAATGTTTGTCTGCATTTACACAGCTTGTTTATGTAGCTAAGAAATTAGTCGGTTAAGCTTTTGAATTATCATTCTGTGTTCTCTTACAGAGTTTTATTTGTTGGCTTTATAATAGCTTTTCAAAAGCCTTTATATTAGAAATACCGTAGCCGCTATACAGTTTAGTGATTATAGCTGTATAAAATGTATAAGTACATTGAGCGAACATATCGAAAAAATTTCATTCGAATATAGTATGGAAATTTGCCAGAAGACATTATTGCAAATTTTATACGATTCCCTTATGGAAAGAAATCATAAGACGATCGTATGAATATTTTCCTCACATGAAAAAAAAGTTGCAATCGGGATGCGAACCATGAACCTCGGCATCCAGAGCCGAGCCACAATCCCACGAGACTATACACGCTTGATAAGTGATGTCAATTGAAAGCGTAGAAGAGGCATGCTTTTATCAACCAATGCAACAATAATCTTTTATTACGATCTCTTATGGCTTTGTGGTTAATAGTTCTGATCGTAGGGATAATTTCCTGAGTATAGTTGCGGCACAGAATATGGAGCATATATGCAGTTATTTATATGGAGTTCTTGAGCTTGAGCTCTTGAGTTGAGTCTTAGCTGTCAAACTTAATAAAAGGAATACCGTCCATTTTATCGAGCAGAGCATATCAAAATATTTCGAAGGATGTTTAAAAAAATTAAGAAAAGCGGTACTTACTATTGAAAACGAAATTTGAGAAAGTATGAAGCTTATTTGCGGAGTTCATATTCGGATATTCTCGCAATTGACAGTGCTGTCGAAAATTGCTTTCAAATAAACAATATAAATTCCACTGAGCAGAAGATCAGGGGTTCAATTCCCAGTCTTAGTGGATTTTTTTAATTACCGGGAATTCATTAATATAGCAATGATAAATATAGCAATCTATAACAACAGTTATAAATGAATTGATATTAATGTAGTTTAAAAAAATTATAACAAATGAATCCAAGCGCGGCACAGCTAACAAAGTAAATTGGATGGTGATCATGTTTAGATTATAAGAATCTCGGTAACACTGATTTTCAAAACAGTACAAAACTGTTCGTAAATAGCTTCAGCAATTATTGTTGTTCAACATCCTCAGAACTAAAATATGTTTTGAACACTTTGAATACGGGTACTGGAATTCCTCACAGCTGATATGGATCTGAGCATACAGTCACCGTTCTTAAGGTGAAGGTGCAGAGTTCAAATCTGGTAAAGGATTTATAAATATATACTATATATTAACATTATAATACAAAGTTCATATAGTTAAATGTTAATTACGCATTACAACGATAAAACAACACCATTGCCGTAATACCGTCCACGAGTATTGTAAACAGTGTTTGACATACATATTTTTTCGATTGCTGTATACTGACTATGTTTAGGCGTTTATATCAACGTGTTAAGACTACCAATAAAAAGCTGTTTGCCACAGTTCTAAAAATAGAAATTGCGATGAACAAATAAATATGCTGAATATGCGTTTCAAAAGAACAGTTACGTAATAAGTTGTATAATTTTTGGATAAAAGCTTCCTAGGCTATAAACCGATTACATATTCTGCTTGACATTTTTTCATTTTCATGAAGCTGGGTAGATTCGCCAGATTTGCTTGTGAAAATATTGGCTGGGCGCTTGTGCAACCACTACTTAACCATTACTCAGTTTAAAGTTGTATACGTATTGCCTATGAAGCGTTTATTTAATTAAAAATGTTACTTGGGAAGCGCACTCATGTTTATCATTTGCAGCTCATCGTAAGTCTTTCAAATCCGCTCGCTACCCGAAAGTGGATGAGGCGCTTTACCTCTGGTTTTGCAAAAAGGCAACAACACATTCCGTTAAGCCAAGAAATGCTGCAAGTTCAAGCAGTGAAGTTTTTCAACGAGTTGGTGGGTGAAGGCAAGTTTGGAAGTCGGGGATATATCGCCAAATTTATCAAAAGACATGAAATTCGTCTTTTGAAAATTACAGGAGAGAAATTATCAAGCAACATTGCCATCGTTGACCAGTTTGTTCAAAAGTTTGCGGCGGAAATGCGTTATAATGATTTGCTGCCAAGTCAGATCTTCAACGCTGACGAAAGCGGTCTTTTCTTCAAAAGCACGCCCACAAATACATACGTTGACAAGGACTCGATAACCGCACCTGGAAAGAAGGTGAACAAAGAACGTCTGACGTTTATGCCGTGTGCGAACATGGACGGTTCTTTGAAGTTGCCGCTGATGGTTATCGGGAAATATCTTAACCCTCGTGCGTTGAAAAATTTAAAAGAGCTTCCAGTTTTCTATGCCGCATCCAAAAATGCATGGATGACCCGCGTACTGTTCAAAATCTGGTTTTTTGAGCATTTTGTACCGAAAGTCAGCAAGTATTTGGCGGAAAACGGTTTACCTATGCGAGCAGTTTTGACCTTTTGCTCTGCACATTTCAATGCAGATGAGCTCAAAACGGAAGACGGCGCTATTTGGGCAGTCTTTTTACCGCCAAACACAACAGCGGTGCTTCAACCGATGGATCAGAATGTGATCCAAATGGTCAAATCACGGTACAGACAAATCATGATGCAGAAGATTCTTGGACGACCTGGAGAATTTCATGACAACGTGAAGAAAATAAATGTTACGGATGCCATCTTTTGGGTTGCACAATCGTGGGATCTGGTTCCTCAAGCTTCTATTAGAAAATCTTGGAATTTGCTGTACAACCCGGAGGAAGTAGAAGACGAAGATGAGGTGCCTCTCTCTATGATTAAGAAGCGACTTCTGGAAATATCCGCTACAATCACTGCGTCAAACGTTATCGATGAGGAAAATGCTGAGTTTGAAGTCCTCAAATATTCAGAAATTGTTGAAAAAGTACTCAACCCTACAGCTGACGACGAATCGACGTACAACATCATGGATTGCAGCCTACCAGATGACGACAGCATGAACATTTTGGATTCTGCTAATGCGGAAGATGACTTTCAGCTGGTCTCGGACGAATCGGCACTGAAATCCGCTGATGTAATGATCCGGTATGCAGAAGAGAACGGTTGGCTTCTCAATTCGCAGTTTTCGTTGCGTGGCATGAGGGCAAAAATCTTCGCGAAGATAGTGAATGGAAAATAATCTTGAGAAAATTGCCTTCGAATATCCGAATGTTTTCATTTGTAATAAACAATATGTTTGATTTTTAAGAGATTCAGAAGTGATAAAAATGTATGTAAATGAAAATTCCAAATAAAAATCAAATGAACTCAAAATTATGTCTTCTGAAACTTTGTAATACTTCTTCTTACTGTACGACGAAATGAAAAAAAAAATCTAAAAGGTTTGATGAATACTGGATGAGACTAAAAAAAGGTAATCCGATGAGATCGAAAACGTTAATTTAATAAAATCGTCAAATTATGAAAGAATTTCTTTCGGCTAATTCCAATCCCTCTTTCCTTCCCTTATCAAATTTTCCCATACAAATTCGATTTCTCTTGCATGAAGCGAAAGATTTATTAGACCATTCCCACTCCTCACATTCCTACACATAATTTGTGAAAGGGATTGAAAAACTTAAAAAAATCAAGAATAAATATTTGTGATTTGTAATAGAATAAAAAACAGAACCCATGAGTTTAACCATTTTTTCTGCTGTATTTTCCGAGTGGTAAATAAAAACTTTAACTAAAACTTGTATATTCTATACATTTTTTATCGAAATAATAAAAAAAAATATTGCTTCGATTTTATGTACAATTCGATTTTATGTACATTTCAAAATCGAAAATGTACATATAATCGAGGTATACCTGTAATCAGAACGCACTTGATCATGTTTAACTAATTCTTGGTCGTTTTTCCCTCTAGCATCAATTGCAATATAAATCGACTTAATCGTCACATTTGAAAACTTCAATGTACATTTCAATCCTCCTCCTTTTCATGAACGGAACTGACCTGTGATTCGCGGCAGTACGGCAGGAAAAAAAATGCCTTGAGAAAAACCAGATGTTACCGAAGAGGGTAATGAAACGTAGTTGCCAATCACTGCTAAAGGAGGATAATATCAAACAGATTTTTTTTTTTCAAAAAATAACTTTACTGCCCCCCGAACTACTCATTCCATTCCCAACTCAACTCAGTTCTACAAACGAACCGTACTAATTTTAAACATTTATTTATTTATAATCATTGAGCTTTTGATAGAAACTGTCAACAAATCTGTCAGTTTGCTGATTGGTTGAATAAAAAGAACAAAAATACTGTCGCACGGCAATTTCATCCCCGGATCATCAAGCTGCATAAATTAAAAGTTAAACAAAGGATCAACGAATTGGTGGTTGTTATGCTTCGTTCGTTTCCTGGACGACTAGCAAGCCATCATCAGCCGGGTCCAAAGCTCTTCCGAAAAGTTGAGAAGGTTTTGTTTTCCTATGATTTTGTTTTCAATTTCAAATTTAATATTAATCAAGCGGAGAGCCAAGTGGAGCCGAGGGAAAACCACCAAGAGTGGATAAAAGCAATTATATAACGAAATTGCGCTCCTCTGTGATTTGGTAAACAAGACGTTTCCAGAACGGTAGTCTTCCCGAGGCCAATCATCCATAGTATTCTCATGGAGATGGTCGATTTATTCGTGAGGGCTTTGCGTTTAAAACATGCCAAGTAAGGTGACCGGATACAGGGAGTGAGCGGCGGCTGTTTATCCTACGCACTGTCCATCAGTTATTTTCGAGGACGTTTGTGGAGCTGTGGTGGTTGGCAATGGAGGGTGAAGTGTACTTGTCGAGTGTAGAGTATGGTAATAATCATGGAAGTTTTCTGCATTGATTAGTCATTATTCGCTGCGGATTTCAAGCAATGGAGGTGAGCGGCAAATAGGGAGCAATTGGAAATCAATTGAACAATAATTGATATGGTTCCTACTGGTTTTACCTATAAATGAACAAGTACTCGATATCTGAGCAGATTGTTGGTAATTTTATCAATTGCAAATGATGTACATTTTAAGCAAGTACATTGAAATGAATACTCTACCTAGCCATATATTTGAACCGCAAAATTGAGTAAACTCGTCAACAGGAATAACTTGTCACAGCTAAACTTTCAGCAAAGGGCGGTAGCTGATTTGATTATAATCGCACATAATATAGAATGACGCTGTAAACATGCTCTCTTGTTTTGACTACTCTTGGTATTCTGCCAGTAAATTGAATAGACTGTTTTTGTTGCATCACCTTTTTTACCCTTCTTACATCAATAGAAGGGTATTAAGATCGCTTGAAAACTCGACTTTTTATCCGAGGCCCACAGGGCCGAGTGTCATATACCATTCGACTCAGCTCTGACGAACTGAGCTACGATGTCTGTAGTGTGTGTGTTGATGTGTGTGTGTGTGTGTGTGTGTGTGTGTGTGTGTGTGTGTGTGTGTGTGTGTGTGTGTGTGTGTGTGTGTGTGTGTGTGTGTGTGTGTGTGTGTGTGCGCGTTACAAATAATGTCACATCGGTTTCTCAGCCATCTGTGAACCGATTTCAGTTCTGTTGACGGCAAATGGAAGTTACAACATTCCCATAGAACGCTATTGATTTTTTTCATTCGGACATTTCTTAACGAAGATATGAACGAAACAGTACTTGAAGGCCTATTATAATAGTAATCAAACAGTTTAGTCTCCGATTACATACTGAGCTATTTGTGTACCGATTTTAGTTTTAGCTAAATCAAAGCTATGATATCTCCAAATAACTGGTCAAAATTTCATTATGCTTGGATAATCCTTCATGGAGATATGACCAAAACAATACCTGAGAGCACATAATTGTGAGATGACAATATACTCGTTGCAGTGCAAAACCGAACAAGACCAATCACACCAATCGATGCCGCTTGCATTCTATTGTGTCGCATCTGTTGCGTTGTATAGCACATACAGCAGACTAGCCACACTATGCGACTGTATAGAATTAGAGCAGCATCGATTGGCTCGAGTGGTCTGGTTTTGAACTGCAACGAGTATATTAGAAAATTAGTCTGCATTCACTTTAACCAATTTTCAACGAAAATGTACTTATTAAGCTTATTGAATCATGTTATGGACTGATTTTATGAAATTTCTAATATATATGTAATTTTCCCTTTTATATAACTAACATAAACAGGTCATTAAAGACTATTAATGGTAATATTTTCAACACGTCGCTGAACAATGCGCTCAGGATTGACATAGTTCATTTTATAAACTGAATGTATGGCATATTGAATATATTTGAATTTTCTTGGAATTTCTGATGAAAATATGTATCCAGTACAATATTGCCCACATTTGAATTCTGGTGAAGTGTAAGAAGGGTTCAGTCTCACCATCGGTGGATTAATGCGGGTTTTTAAATATATGTCAGCTTGTGCACCAACCGTGTGTCCACTGTTAATACACCACTATTTTAGAGTTCCATTTCTAAAACTGATTACCCAAATGAAACAGCACTAGGTCTCTCCTTTGTTTTGGCATGATTTGGCGTCATTCCATTACGCCAAAACCACAGTACATCGGATGTATGAAAATTGAATGGATTTCGTTTAAAAAGACATCAATCCTCCAAATTGTCCACAGTTTCGTCCAATTGAACGGTCTGGGCTATTGTCAAGCGCCTTTTTAGGAAGAGTTCTAAGGAGTGCAAGATCATGAAAAAGTTAAAAAAAAAATTGGTATGCAGGTTTCAGAAAATGTGACAAAACTACTGTCTAAAACCTGGAGTCACAATTCAAATCAGAAAATTCCTTAGCTTGAACTAAGAGAGTAAAATTTAAATGAAATGATACAGTTGTTTTTAATTTTTTTAAATTTTGTTTGTTGTTTATGGTATTGAAAAATAAAAATGGTATGGCAAAAAATGTATTGCCAGTTTATTTCGATACATCCCTTATCACTCTAAACATTTCAAAAGGGTACTCAGGACACAATTTGAAATTGTTCAAGCACAGGGGAACGAAAATTTTAAAATTGCATCAATCTTGTGACCACTCACCACACTCTGTGAGTGATCCTTGTAAAAAAGTTAAGTAATAACGGTCACTACCATAAATAAGCAAAATTATCACCTCAAGCCGTTGCAACAATTTCTAGAGATCAACCTTTTGCAATTTGATTGTCAGACCGGATGCATTGATTATTTCTTCATTGAGGCAGTATCACTACTCATTTGATCGGTAGTGTGAATTATCACTGTTGAAGTAAAGTGTGGATGATCGCTGCAAGAAAGTAGTATCAGTTTTTGACATAATGTTCCATTTTCATTGCGTTGTAGATGTGCCTTCACCATATCTTTTTGCAAATATGAATTAGAAGTGACTAATGTTGTTATATACAAGATTTTTGATAAAATTTCACTGCTCAGCAACATGCGGCTAAACATTGAATAAGTAGCAAAATAAGGCAAGTTTCAACACAAGCTCAAATATTTTCGAAGGTGTTTAGTACTCGTCAAACTTTTTGGAAACTTCCATGTACTATCAAGTATCGCCTGTGTCATCACATAAACACGAATCCAAAGGTAGTAAAGTAGTGCATATTATTTTCGGGTGTGTTTATGCTTCGGTTTGATTACATGTCAAAAAGCCTATTTCATTTAGTTTCTTTTCTATATAACAGTTTTTTTTTTTTTTTGCAATATGTTATGGATTGAATTTGAAGTACAAAATTCTATAGTAATCGTCCTCGACAGATATCAGGAACACTAAAAAAAATGTTTTCGTAAATTAGCTTTCACTCGTTTCGTAAACATGGATTTTGTACATCAAACAAATGTCTCGTTTATTGTATGAAACATTCATTTTGCTCTTTATCTGGTGAAATGCTATCATTAAACCTTTTTGTATAATGCACGAAATGAATTTCGCGAAGCCCAGCCAATCGCTGTTTCTCTTTTATCGTACTCATCCATGATGGTGAGGCTACTGGCTTTGGCGGGAATAATACATCTATCCCAAAATAAATATTAAACGAGTTATAACTTCATCTTCATTAATCAAATACCCTCTCACTAGTTATCATGGCCTACTGAGATCAACTACGGATTCAGTAGCAGCTCTTCCCAAAAATACAGGATCGAATTCCTAGTCAGAAACATTTTAAAAAACCCGAATCAATCCACCGATGGTGAGACTTACACTTACACTTACACTTCATCTGAATTACGAACTCGAATGTGACCAATATGGTACTGGATACATATTTTTCATCAGAAATTTCAAGAATATCCAGGAACATTCGATATGTCATGCATTCAGTTTATAAAATGAACTTTTTCTCAATCTTAAACATATAGTTTATCGTAGTGATTAAATATTGACATTAAAATTGTTTATATAAAAGAAGAAATTACTCAAACATTAGAAATCTCGTATATTTAGTCCACAGATTGAATTATTAGCCAATCCTAAGCGTCGATTTTGATTATCAAAACGGATTCAAGGTGCTTAATAAGTACATGTTCGTTGAAAATTGTGTAGTTATAGTGAATGGAGACTTTGTGTCATTTTCTAATATACTCGTTGCAGTTCAAATAAACTCGAGCCAATCGACCCTGCTCTTATTCCATAGAGTCGCATAGTGTGGCTAGTCTGCTGTTTGTGCTATAAAACGCCCCAGATGCGACACAATAGAATGCAAGCGGCATTGAAGGGTGTGAGTGGTATTGTTTGGTTTTGAACTGCAACGAGTATATTTTGTTCTCACAATTATGTGCTCTCAGGTATTGTTTTGGTAATAACCCAATAAAGGTGAATCCAATCAAAATGACATTTAGACCAGTTATTTGAAGATTTTATAACTTTGATTTGGCGCTAACAAAACTAAAATCGGTACACAAATAGCTCAGTATGTAATCTTAGACTACACTGTTTGATTACTATTATAATTGGCCGTCAAGAACTGTTTTGTTCATATCTTCTTACCGAAATGTCCGAATGAAAAAAAAAATCAATAGCGTTCTATGGGAATCCGTCAACACACACACACACACACACACACACACACACACACACACACACACACACACACACACACACACACACACACACACACACACAAATGTGCTCAGTTCGTCGAGCTGAGTCGAATGGTATATGACACTCCGCCCTCTGGGCCTCGGATAAAAAGTCGAGTTTTCAAGCGATCTTAATACCCTTCTTTTGGTGTAAGCAGGGTAAAAAATGCTGGACAAATCCACGTGATTCCGCTTTTTTTTCTATCAAATACGTTTAAAGTCGATAAAGTAGATCTGTCAGACATGGATGCAACCACCATAGAGACGTTTCTATTTAATTTGTGACAAAATGTGTGTAGCTCTTTGTATTGTTTTCGTACAATGCAGTGTAAACAAATGATTTTTGACAGTTGCGCGTGTATCATTAATTACGAAGGTATCTTCACAAAAACAACAAATCAGTCTCGTTGCAGAAAACAACGAATAGATTCGACCATCGATTTCGTAGTATAAAAAAAAAACTTTTCAGTGTAATCGGCCTCAGGCTGTTCGTTGATGGGCGTGTTTGCACTGAGAGTTCCAGTTTTATCAAGATCTTCTGTCTCATCGTTTCTATCTTGAGCTTGAAGTTCTTCTACTTCTTCGTTTCTATATAGCACTAGATTGGTACTGTTTGGTGCGGAATCATGATCAACTTAGTGCTCGCCAAATACCACGTCCCTCACTCCACTTACGTGGATCACAGACTCGATACCCGGTAATAGTATAACCAGCCCTGACGGTTTTCTCCGATGTGGGGTCCACTTGGGATCTCGGTACCCAAGTGTATACCGCAGGACCGTAGACTCGCCTTCTGTCGATATTGGCTGTTTTCTTCTCCTTCAGCGCCGATATAGGGCTGCTTCATCCTTGGACTCCAGAAGATAGATGACCGTGAATTGACTGAAGTGGTTGATGAACGTGACAAAGAATCGTTTTTCATCCCGTGCTCTCGGTGTTAACACGTCGTAATGATTGTTTTCCAGAGGACGAGTAGCAAATTGTTCTCCAACGTTGGTATGCAATTGTCAAGTTTGTTCCCCTTGGAGACACACTGTTCTGGAAGATCTGAGATTTTCGTTATCGGTTGCACCAATCCATTCTTCCACAGAGCCTTCATACTGCCCGTTCCCAGGTGACCGAATCGCGGAAGCCCCAAATTGAAGACGTCCTGCCTTGAGGACATTGCACCTGCTTCGTCCAAACCACCAGTCGCCGAAACTTCACGTAGTTCGATGTCCAGTCTGAACAGTTGACCGGTCCTCCAACCGGTGGCAGCAACACGATCGTTCTTTAGAATCGTCACGGTTCCGTGCAAAATCTTCATCATCATTCCGTTATGTTCAATGCGTCTTACCGAAAACAAATTGCATTCCAACTTCGGGTGCTTTACTCTCGCCCTGGACAAACATTTCAAGTCATCTTTGACAAACAGTTTCATGGTAGTTTTTGAAATATCGGCTATCTTAGCCAATTTTCCGATCGATCTGATAGGATTTCACCTCACTTTGTCTCTCACTGATCTGATGACATTCGGTGTAAGAGCGGACCGTGGACGGCCACTTCCCGGCTTCCGTGGACATTACATATTACATTATTACATTACATTATTATTATTACATTTGACTTGAATGCCCTCAATGTGATCTTTAAAAAATAATTTTCGATCAAATATATCAGTCCAAAATATTTTACTTGATTTGACAAAGAAATTGGAACCCCGTTCATAGTGACCATATGACTATTACTTGGTTTGCAGCTCTAGGCTTGTGTGGGAATATAATAAGTTGAGTTTTGAAAGCATGAGAACAAATCTTCCATTTTTGAAAATAAGCTGTAAAATGTCATCATGAAATTTTTTCGCACCCTCCTGGATATAACACGAAGACTTTTTCCTTTAGCGGAAAAGCCTGTGTCATCAGCCAATCATGATTTGTCACACTGAGGTAAATCAGGGAGATCTTAAGTAAAAATGTTTAATAGTATTGGCCCGAAAATGCTACCCTGAGAAACGCCAGCTCTAACAGGCATTGGATCAGATTTAGAATGCCGATAATTTACTTGCAAAGTTCTATCAGTTAAGTAGTTTCAAACTAATTTCATAATATAGAGCGGAAAATTGATCTCCTCCAGTTTTGCGATCAGACTTTTAAGCCAAACACTGTCAAGTGCTTTTTTATGTCTAGAAGAGCAACTCCAGTGGAGCAGCCTTCAGCTTTGTTTGAACGAATAAAATTTGTAACTGTTCATCAGTAAAACTTGAGTTTTTATTGATGTGAAACATCATTCTATTCAAAATTATTCTTTCAAAAAGCATACTTATTGAAGAAAGTAAACTGATTGGTCGGTAGCTAGTAACTTCAGCCGGATTTTAGTCTGGCTTCAAAATAGATACGAATATTGCATTTTTGCATTTATCTGGAAAGTATGCCAGATAAAAACATCTGTTAAACTCTCAGGAAGTCTTCTGATGAGGATATAGAAAATTCTGACATCACCTGGTGCTTTCATATTTTGATTTTTTTAGTTTTAGTTCTTATTTCATCCAAATCAGTTCCCCAAGAATCATCAAAAATATTTCCTTGAGAAAAAATATTCAGATGCTTCCTGGAAACCTGATCCTCATTAGGACTAGTAAGAAACAAACTGAAATAATGGGAGCTTTCAAACTGCTTAACAAGTTTTTGAGTTTTTTTTCGAATTTGTGAGCAAAATTTTATCACCTTGCTTAAGCGCTAGAATAGGCTTTTGAGGTTTTTTTTTCAAAATTTTAGTGTTTGTTACTCGGGGTACAAACGTTATATGAATGTATTTTCCAACAAATGAGGTTTTGGTAAGCAACTCAAGATGCTGCATGCTGGTGCGCCAAAGATAATTCTGAGTGTATATTGGTTTAGGTTTGGAATAATTATACCATTTTAAAAATGCTAGAGGCTTAATGAAGAAATGTCCTTTCGAAGACTACATTTGAAATTATATCTAGTGGATGGAACGAAGTTTCAGCCATGAATAAGCCAAATATGGCGCTTATAAACCGATATAACATTCATATCCGTTGAATGATTACGTCGTAATTAATGTAATCAACAACCGCGCTTTAGCCTGAATCAGGCGACACATACCTGTCTGTCTGTCTGAACCTAATAGACTCGAAAACTACTGAACCGATTGGCGAGAAATTTTGTAGGCAGGGATTTTTGGGGCCGGAAAACGTTCTTATGATAGTTTGAGACCCCTCCCTTCTTTGAAAAGGGGGGCTCCAATACAAATGAAACACTAATTTCTATATAACTCGAGAGCCAATCAAGCAAAAGAACCCAAGTTTGGCATGTGTGAGGTTTTAAAGGCAAGAAAGGCTTTGTGTACAAATTGCGTATCGCTTGAAGGGGGGAGGGGGGTAGAGCAACCGTTATTTATTGTGACATATGGGGGAGGGGGGGGGTTTCAAATCATTACGTAACAAAATAACCAATTTGAAAAAAAAATCAAAAGTGAATAACTAATTTGCATTATTAAAATTTCCTGTGTGCCAAGCAAAGTAGTAAGGAGCAAGTAGAAAAGGGTTAATTTATACTTGTTAGGAAGTATATTAAAAAATTCTGGGAAAACCCCACTCTCAATACGTCAAATGAAAGCTTTAAATCCATATTTTGAAGAAAAAATATCAAAACTGAGCCAAAACTTTGTTTTTGTATTCCATATCACGTTTGGCATGACTGGAACATTGCACTAAGTATCACCATAGTTTTAAATTCTGGTTCGTTTGATGGCCAATCGCTTATGTTTCTTATAGGAGTGGCCATAACAGGAACACATTTATGAATCCTAGAGGGTTTGAGCTGTTTAGTGAAATACCTGTAACTATAAACTAGAAGAAAAATTAGTATTTTCCATTTATTTCCAACTACCTTTGCTTACCTAAGTCGAGTTATTAGTACGAGACACTGAAGAAGTCTGCACATTGTAGACGAAATACGCATATCTGTCAAGATAAGCATAGGTAATTGGAATTAAATGGAAAATATTTATGTCCAAGTGGTGCAAGATATCTGAAAATTTAAGAAAAATGGCTTAAGTCTAACTTTTGATTTCCGACCGAATGCTAAAATTTCGATGAATGGAGACGTACTATTTAAATGTGATCTACTCAACGAGAGGTATCTCATGACGATGTGTATCACTAATTGGTGAGAAATATATTGTTTGTGTTACCACCCCAAAAAACACAATCCGCCACACTTCAAACACACTCGCCACCACATAAAAAATAAATTCATTCCTGGCATCACTTGCACGAATCGCTTTTTTTGCCTTCTCACTATTTTGTTTCCCTCTTGCTTGCACTCATGTGATTTAGATGATTTATTTTTATGTATTTATGATGCATAAGTGTGCGTGAATTAATCGTCAAAAAGGTCCATGGTTGCCAACAAGCATACGTTTTTGATTGTAGTATTGACAGATGAGTTGAGACACAAAAACACCTTCCGACACACTGAAACACAAACACAACGTGGCAGAGTAACGGAGCCCCTGAAGTTATATGAATAAAACTTTGAACTTCTTTTGTGATACTTTAAATAATTTAAAGACATTTGAGTATACTTGTCAAACTATTACTTGTTACAGCTTTAAGAACATCCAGTTACCTGAATAAATGCAGTACAATGAGTGCAATGTTTTTGGTAATCTTTAATATAGCTTTAAGTAACTTAAATGAAATTAATTGACTAATTTTTGCAGTTTTTCCTAATTTCGGGTTACCCGAACGAGAATGAAACATAAAAACAACAACAATAACAGTTTTTGTGAGGATTTTATCACAATTGAAAAATGGGAGGGGGGGTCCGCGAGCGTTACGTAAATAAAGGGGGGGGGTCTTGTCAAGTGTTCCATATTGTTACATAGGGGAGGGAGGAGGTCCAAAATACCGTTTTTGCGTTACGTAATTTGTGCACAAAGCCAAAGGTTTCAATGATGGTTTCAGACCCTTCTCCGTCCTGAAAGAGGAGCCTCCCATACAAATCAAATACAATATTCTGTATAACTCGAGAACTTATCAAGAAAATGGAACCAAATTTGGCATATGGAGGTTTTTGAAGGAGAGAAATGTTTTTATGATGATTTGAGACCCCCTCCCGCCTTCTGAAAGTAGGAGTAGGGGTTCTCCTATACAAATGAAACACAAATTTCTGCATAACTCAAGAAATAATAAAACAAATGGAATCAAATTTGGCATGTGGATTTTTTTGAAGGAGAGACATATTCCTGGTGGATGGTGGTTTAAGACGCCTCTGCCTTCTGAATGGGGGGCGGGGCTCTCATAGAAAGAAACGCAAATTTCTGCATAAATCGAGAACTAATTAAGTAGATTGAACCAAATTTGACAGATGAGGATTTTTTAAGGAGAGAAATGTTCCTATGATGATTTGAGACCCTTCCGCCTTCTGAGAGGGGGTTCCAATACAAATGAAACACAAATTTTTGCATAAGTCGAGAACTAATCCAGCAAATGGAACCAAATTTGGCATATGGAGGATTTTGAAGGAGAGAAATGTTTCTATGGTGATTTGAGACTCTTGCGCCTTCTAAAGGAGAGGATGGGGGGGGGGCTCTCAAACAAATGAAACACAAATTTCTACATAACTCGAGAACTAATAAAGCAAATGGAGTCAATTTGGCATGTGGATTTTTTTTAAGGAGAGACATATTCCTATGGTGGTTTAAGACGCCTCTGCCCTCAAAATGGGGGGCATAACTCGAGAGCTAATTAAGTAAAAGGAACCAAATTTGATAGATGAAGATTTTTGTAGGAGAGAAATGTTCCTATGATGGTTTGAGACCCCCCCGCCTTCTGAGAGGGGGGTTCCAATACAAATTAAACACAAATTTCTGCAAAAGTCGAGAACTAATCCAGCAAATGGAACCAAATTTGGCATATGGAGGTTTTTGAAGGAGAGATATGTTTCTATGGCAATTTGCAACCCTTACGCCTTCAGAGAGAGGGAGGGGGGCTCCCAAACAAATGAGAAACAAATTTCTGCATTACTCGAGAACTAATAAAGCAAATGGAATCAAATTTGCCATGTGGTTCTTTTCGAAGGAGAGACATATTCCTATAGTGGTTTGAGACCCTTCTACCCTCTGAAAGGGGAGGGGGGGCTCCCATACAAATGAAACGCAAATTTATGCATAACTCGAGAACTATTCAAGTAAATGTAACCTTATTTGGCATGTGGGGATTATTGGACGCAGCATTTTTAAATATATTAAAATGAATTTCTGTCTGACTGTGTGTCTGACCGATCGGAGTGAAAATATGTATGCAGGAATTATTGGGGCTGGGGAAGGTTCTTATGATTGTTTGAGACCGCTTCCCCCTTCTGGAAGGGGAGAGGGCTCTCATACAAATGAAACACAAATTTGTGCATCACTTGAGAACTAAATCAAGCAAATGGAACCAAAATTGGTATGCGGAGTTTTTTGAATGCAAAAAATGTTTCTATGGTGATTTCAAACACAAATTTCAACCAAACCAGGGAATCATCCAGGTAATCAAGCCACAAACTGTATATTGTCTGGGTAAGAAGAATGTTCTGACAGAAGTTTGAACCCCTTCTTAGTAAAAAAAACTCATTCAAAAAAAAACATCAAAGCGTCAGTCCTTTGTAATGTTCATTCATTTAGTTACAGACGTAGCAACGCTTGCACCGAGATCAGCTAGTAACTAATAAAATAATCCATATTCTTGATTTGTTTTCATAACCAGATATATAAAAATGAAATGTTCAACAAAGTTGCAGAAATCTAAAAGCTTAAAATTATTGTATTCCATCATATTTAACAGATTCTCAAAACAAAAGACATCAGATCCATTAGAAATCAACAACCTTAAATTAGTACTCCAGTCATAAGCCAAGTAAACCTTGTTTGTTCCTATCAATTGTAACAATCGTGGATGAATGTTCTTTAAGACATTTTAAATCTGTCAACAACAAAATTATAAGTCTGCCTCAATCACTTTTCCCTCCAAGAAGCATGCAAGAATAGAATTGAAATGCATGTCATTTAGTTGCTTAACAAACTTAAATAACTTCTACAGGAGATCGTTTTTGGGAATCAGTAAATCCTGATTACACTGCAACTCAACGTGAAATTTTTATAATAACCAACAAAACCTTATCATTGCTAACCGAAAACTAACTTCCACTAACTGTTAATGTGGATCTTTCATGTACTCTTTTGTTCCCATACAAAAACATACATACACATATCGAACATCTCACCATGCTCCACGCTGCAAAACAATCCCGAATACTCCTAAACGTTACTTTTAAAAACATCCCATTTTATTGTTCCGTAAATTGTGTTTAAAATAAAGTGAGCAAATCCTCGGGCTCATGAATGCTTATGTGAAATGAAACTTCTTACAGGATTAAGGACATTTTTGTTACCCTATTAGTATATTCATTTTCCAATCATGTTTTCAATCCTTTTCAGGAGAACAAATCTGCCATCAACGGAGGAACGTGTGCCACCTGTCCCTTTATTCTAATACCTGAAAAGAATAGCAGGTGCGTATGTCCTTGGCTGATTGAGCCTTGATTCAAGAAAAGCAAAAGTGATCGATTAGTGTGGTGAATGCGTGGCTTGAAGATTTCGTTTGCTAGATTACAAAACTCGTTTATCAAGTTCGAATGTAGCGTTTCACAAACTATCACATTATGAGAGCTACAATCCCACCTCAACCTCATAAATAACCATGCGTCTCCTCCAATTCTGCGAAAATCAACATCAATCATGGTGTAAGCTCGTTCCGCCGACAAACATGTGCCGTGTTTGTAAATATGTTAAAACAGCAAAGTTCCTCACATGTCACCACAAATTGGAATATTTATATTTGATTATACGGTAGGCAATGCTCATTTATATTCAAAAACTTTCCGCAAAGTTTCCTCTTCCGAGACATCGTCTTGCGGGCCCGCGTAAGTCGGAAACCGTCACAGCTCGAGTCATCTCTCGGCCCGAATGGTGGAAAGTAAATAAAACACGTTTTCCCGTGCACATACCTATCGACTTCTGCTGCTGCTCCAAACTGCGATGCCCGGCGGCTGAGATCGGGCCAAGAATTGCCAAGATAAACGCAGCCCCGACGACGACCGTCCCCGTAGGGCAGAAACGCACAACCTCTTTTGTCTGTCTCTCGGCGAAATCCAATCGGTTCGAGTTGTTGCGTACCACTCCTTGAAAATTCTTCCGTCGGTCGTCTCTTCACTTCTACTCTGTTTTCCACCGATGATGATCACACGCTGCACGGCCCGTCGGAAGACAGTTTGATTTACTTCTCAGTCAGGTTTCTTCCACCCACCAACCGCGCACTCACTCAAGGGAAGAGGGTTTTCCTCCACCACGAGCGAATGTCTTAAGTGTGCGAATAAAAAACAAACAATCAATCGAGTTTTTTCCACTTCTTTTGTGTGCTGGCTTTTATCTGACCGGCTTCGGTGATCCACTTGTCCGTCCACTTATGGACACACACACGCCACTTACTCGCACCGTCCTCGTCGTCCGATTGGAGAAAAAATCGCTTTTCCACGTTTTTCCTTTTATCTTCTCTCTCTCGCACTCGCCGCTGACCTCGGACCGGTAGGTATATTCTTGTATTGTTTATTGGGATTTAATCGCTTTTTCGCACGCGAATCTCATCCACTTTTGCTCACATTCGACACACGCGTCCACCATCCGACCGACGGGAAATGAATTCGGTATGGTGGCAATTTTCCGTCATCGTCGTCGTCGCCGCCGCAGCCGTCGACGACGTTGAAAGGAGCAACTTTTCCTTTTATCTTACCCACTAAGCTTTTCCACACGATTGATGTATCTATAATAACAGCACTAAAACTACTATTAATGGCTAATGGGCGCACATTCGTTCAACAACGTGTGAGATAGAGGCGACCGGAGTTTTATGATTCACTGCGCTTTTCCGACTACAGAACTAGGTACTAGAAACACGTGTAAAGATTGTAAAAAAGACAGATCCGGTAGGTGTCGTGGCGACGAAAGGCAAGAGTGTGGATTTCACGGGAGAAGTAGAGGGCCTTAGAATGCTGGAACTCACAGACACTCGATAGATATTGCTTTAGGGTTGATGATTTCTTGCTCTTTGATTTTAGGAAACTTTTGATCTTCAATCACTTTTCACTAGACGCTAGGTAGTAACTTTTCAACAACTTTTTTATATTCTTCTTAAGGATAGGTAAGGCTTTCAATGGGACAACAGGAACGTAAACGATAGAATCATGCTTTCATCAATTCGCAACAAACTTTCTCAACAGACAACGGCTTCAACAAATTCTCTTATCTCAAGTCCTGCCAGGAACTTTGTACTTTCACTGCGATGACCCGTTACACATAGGAATCATCGATTTTCCGCTTGTTCAATCGGAGAAACAAAAACCATCCCACTCAGAACTCTGACTGCCTCTGAGTCCTTTCAGTCTAGATAAAGAATGCTTCTACTTCTAGAACACCGTTTCGTTCCACCGGTTCCGGGAGACGTGACAGCATGACGCCAGCACCTAGACAATACTGACTCCCGGCCAAGGTGCACAGATAGGTTTTGATCTGCCGCAACGCTCAATCGGAAAATGCGCTCTCTCTCGCTCGCTCTTTTTTGGAGGATTCTCGCGAGCTGCTGCCACGCGGGAAATTCACACGAGGAAAAGGGAAAGCTGTTGCTTTAGTTGGGCACTCGGCGGATAGAGCTAAGTTCCAGCTGGTCTTGATTACGGAAAGGCAGAATTTCCTCTTGAAGGGAACGAGAGAACTTCGTAGCGTGGAGAGAAGAAGGTTTTGTGAGAAATCTTGTGGCTGGGGAAGGTGAGAATCTTTGTGTCGAATTAGATAAAACCCGAAAACCGATGCAGCAATCTGATTACTGCGGAGGAGTTATCATTACCTTTGAGAGGGGAAACGAACAGTGGGAAAAAGGTTTTTTTTCTGTCCAATTTTTATGTACTATACGCTAGTATTTGTTCACGTGAGAATTATGTGGACTCCATTTGTTGGTTGTTACGGTTGAGCAAGAGGGGCCGTATGTGTTTTGATAATTGTCCCGCCACATTCCTTCCGGCTTCAGTAATGTTCTGTTTGCAAGTTCCAGCCGTCGAAGTCGTCCCGGCCCTGGGTCTAGTAATTTCATGGCATAGGGAACGTCCATTAATTACGCCATTGCTGGATATATGGTTCATTAGTGAAGAATTGTTTCAAAGATGTTCCGTTCTTCAAGCTCCGACACCATTTGTCGAAAAACAACAGAAATCATTCCCCTCTACTATTGACTCTGGAGTTTAATCCTAAGTACATCACAGCATCAAAACCATTTATTATAACTTCACCCATGATGACTTCGGACGAATGAACAACTTTCTCCGCCAGCGATGATTCGCGGATAATAGAGATACACAACGTGTATGTCTAAGATCAATGTGAATCATCGGTGCCGGTTCCAAGCCCGGGTAAAGGAGGAGGATATATGTCCGGTGATAACCGTAGCCACACGAATGCCTAATACGGTCTAACCCCGAATCTACGTTGTAATGCGACCCGTGCCTATGGATGCATGGCTGGGGGGTGAAACAATTACCCAGTCGCTAACGGAGTCCACCTGTCCACCAATCAACCTGGACACACCAAAAAACTCCGAGATGGAAGATAGTGGCGAGGACGATGAAGTAAACGTCACTGTCACACAAATCAGCTGCGGCTAAAACATGCGAACCTCAAAACCCAGACCGGTTTAAACTGAGTGGAGCCAGAGAAAGGCGTCTAAAAAGCTGTTGGAAAAAGGCTACGGCAAGGAGGAGGCCTATCGCCTTGCTCAAAAACCAAGTGAGACTTCGCAGCCAGAATCAGCGAAAAGGCCCAGAGCTGATCTATCTAGTGGGGAAGGCAAACCACACATTCACGCCGACGGGCAGGCTACACAAGGCCGGCAGCAAGCCTTCAAATGTTACTTCGGTGAACAGCCGGCTACACACCAGCACGGACAACCAAGGGTCCGGGAATATAAATGTCCAGGATAAACTCAAGAAGGCTGGTCACCCTGATCCGACCCACAAAGAAAGGGGGAAAAAGGCCCCGGGAAGCGGAGGTGAGCGTACTCAACCCAGGAAACCGAAATTCCAGGGCAAAAAGGAAGAGGAATCGCACTCCACTACTCAAAAATCGCTTTACACGGAAGTTATGAGCCAAGTACGGATAGGAAAAATTCCAAAGGACTACCCAACGACAACTCTAACAACACAACAACTGATTTTGGTCCAAGACACCATAATCAATAAAGTAGTTGAGGAGCAGGGTACAGCAGTAAAGCCGATCTTCAGAGGCTGCACAATAAAAACAGGCTTCCTGGTAATCAACTGCCATGACCAGGCCACAGCGGACTGGTTAAAGAACGTAACTCCCAGCATACAAGTGTGCGAGGGAGAGCACTTAGCGGTTGATGAAAAGGATGTTCCTAGATCGGAAATCATGGTAGCCTACTTCCCAAAAA
The DNA here is from genome assembly GCA_034211315.2 of Aedes japonicus. Taxonomy (NCBI): domain Eukaryota; kingdom Metazoa; phylum Arthropoda; class Insecta; order Diptera; family Culicidae; genus Aedes; species Aedes japonicus. Next base: position 24,676 of record JASCZW010008530.1, read on the forward strand.
GCGCCACGAAATCCAATGAGGAGATAATGGCGTTCCTAGAGACCCAGAACGACCTGAGTACGGACTCTTGGAGAGTTCTCCAGAGGACTATCCCCAATGGGAACGACGTCGAACTGGTCCTTACGATGAACGATGAGTCCATGCAGAAGGTGATAAGGTGGGGATTTGGATCAACTACTTGTATCACACTGCCAAACTACGTCGGGTGAAGAAAGGCAGGACCGACCAGCGCGACAATAATACTGGCGACAGCAAGGAGCAGGCGAGAACGGTAGAGACGGAAGTTGCTGGTATGGCACCTGTAAAATCCCAGGGAATACGCAAATGGGCCCTTCTGTGGACCAGGAGCAACATGTCCCTGGGCCAAGCAGAGAAAGTACCAGTGATGAACGTCAGACACCGTCGAGTACTGAGCCCCAAAAAGGAACTGCTAGACTGAATCCGAAAAAAGATGTCAATCGTGAAGCAAGGAACAAAGATCCACAGGGAATAAATAAAGGAAGTCCCTGTGGACCCAAAAACAATGATAGAATGCTGGGAAACTCAGTCCCAAAATGTAAGTTACTCTATGGTGATAGCCATCCCTCCCCGAGGGCGGCTATCCTCGTAAATGGAAGGATTAATTTTACTCCCATTACAGAATTCATCAGGATTTATTTTACTCCCATTACAGAATTCATCAAGATAGACATCGTAGCCATCAGGATGGAGGTTCCAACCGTCAGGGGTAAGTCTTTAGTAAACGTAGTGTCAGCTTACTTTCCTGGTAATGAAGAAGAAACTCCACCGTCCCTGATCATCGAGTTTGTCAACGGCTGCAGACAGCAAAATGAACAGTTCATCATCGGCTGCGACGTCAACGCTCAACACACTGTGTGGGGAAGTAGTGATGTCAACAAACGAGGTGAGTCCCTTTTAGAATATATTTCTGCTAATAACATTGATATATGCAATATGGGGAACAAACCAACTTTTGTTAGCTCGAAACGAAAAGAAGTACTTGATCTGACAATGTGTAGTCAAATACTAACGGATAGGATTTCCTCTTGGGAAGTATCCGACGAGGAATCACTCCCAGACCATAGACATATCACTTTCTCAATAGAGAAGGGAAAAGAACTGAGGGAATTCTATAGAGACCCCAGGAACACCAACTGGGATCTCTATAAACAAATTATTGCGACCAAACAACCCTTGCTGGACGAAAATATAAGAACAGCAGAACAACTAGAAGAAGCTTCTAGAATGGTTACAAACAAAATTCTTCAATCATATTATGAAAGTTGTCCACAAAGGGAAAGAGTTACAAACAGAAAAGTTCCTTGGTGGAACAACGCTTTGCAAGAAATGAGGAGGAACGTAAGGAAACTCTTTAATCGAGCAAAAGCAACGTCAGATTGGAGCCACTATAGGAAGACTCTAACCGAATATAATAACGAAATTAGAAAAAGCAAACGGAAACATTGGAGATACATGTGTGAAAACATCCAATGCACTCCAGAAGCTGCCAGGCTGCAAAAAGTCCTTTCTAAGGGACATTCCAATGGCATTGGCAATCTAAAGAGGGACGATGGTACTTTTACAACATGTCCTTCAGAAACTTTGGAAGTAATGATGGAAAGTCACTTCCCAGGCTCAGTTGCTTCTAATGGAAATGAAATGGGACAGTCGAGGGAGAAACGAACTATGAACAGGTGTGATGCACTCGAAAAAGACCTGTTACAAGGTCTCAAGTTAAATATCTAGGAGTCATACTAGATCGGAAATTGAATTGGAGTAAACACTTAGGGACTAAGGCCTAGAAAAATCCTTTGGATTTATCTGGCAGTTATAAGACCAAAGATATCGTATGCTTTTCTAGTCTGGTGGCCCAGAACCAAAATTATTTCAGCTCAACGAGAGCTGGCTAAACTGCAACGTTTAGCAACTCTATCGATAACAGGAGCAATTCGAAGTACTCCCACTATCACTCTGGATGCCATAATGCATCTGTTACCCTTGCATAAATTTGTACAGGTAGAGTCAGTAAAAAGTGCCCTAAAACTTAAAAGGTACAAAAGGATCTTTGAGGGTGACCTGACAGGACATTTACAAATAATAAAAAATGTCAACATAAATCCGTTGGTGACACAAAATGAAGACTGGATGCAACTAAAACCCATCTTAGATATACCATACAAAGTAACGATCAATGATCGGAAGACGTGTGAATCTGGTGGGCCAACAGTTTCACCAGGATCTATTGTATTTTACACAGACGGTTCTAAAATGGGTGACAGAACTGGGGCTGGAGTGTATGGACCCAGGACTAAACTCGCCATACCAATGGGTAAATGGCCTACGGTATTTCAAGCCAAAATTCAAGCAATCTTAAAATGCGCTGCCATCTGTCTTAAAAGGAAATACAGACACGCCAATAAAGGGGTGTATTCGATAAAAATGGCACACAGAAAATCTTCTGTAACTTTTGAATCGTATGAGTAAAAAACCTAGAAATTTGAGTAGATCTTATCCATAGTGTATTATTTACATCTGTCTAGTTTCATAGTTATACATTCAGTAGTTCCAGTCATGTCGTCGAAACAAGAAATTGTCCGTGAGAAAATTTTGTGCACTCACAATCAAAATCCAGGGGCGTCCCACCGGTGGATTGCTAAAAGGCTTGGAATTGCAAATACAATGTCTCGTGTAATAAGAACCTTCAAGGAGCGTCTGAGTGTCCAAAGGAAGGAAGGGAGTGGTCGTAAAAGTGGTCCAATCGACAGTAAAATGGCCAGGAAAGTCGTACAACAATTCAAGAACCGTCCAAACATGTCAATTCGAGATGTCGCTAAAAAGTCTAAGGTGTCAGTCGGTTTTGTGCTAAAAACCATGAAGCGTGCTGGTTTACATGTTTACAAAGTGCAAAAAGCCCCAAACCGGAATGAAAAACAAAACATCACTGCGAAAACCCGCGCCCGGAAACTTTACACGAAGCTGCTCACCAAATCCGGTTGCATCGTGATGGATGACGAAACATACGTCAAGGCCGACTTCCGTCAACTTCCTGGGCAAGAATATTTCGTTGCCAAGTCGAAGTTCGATGTTCCGGAGGATGTTCGAAAGAAGAAACTATCGAAATTTGCAAAGAAGTTTCTAATCTGGCAGGTGATTTTCGGATGTGGTGAAATAAGTGCTCCCTTCATCACTTCTGGAACAATAAACGGTGCGATTTACACGGAAGAGTGCCTTAAGAGTCGTCTCTTGCCATTTATTAAGAAGCACAAAGGATCAACTCTGTTTTGGGCTGATCTAGCATCCTGCCACTACGCTCGAAACGTATTGGAGTGGTACCGAGCCAACGGAGTCAATTTTGTGCCAAAGGATATGAACCCACCAAATTCACCGGAACTTCGTCCAATTGAAAAATTCTGGGCAATTATGAAAACTGAACTTCGCAAACATCCCAAAACTATAAAAACAGAGCTAGAATTGAAGAAAATTTGGGTAAAAACAACAAAAACACTGGGAAAATCGGTTGTACAAAATTTGATGGGTGGAGTGAAAAGGATGGTGCGGGTATTCGGGATGGGAGACGAAATTGAGTGAAACAAATGTTGTAAATCAAAACTCATTAGTAGTTCTTCATTCCCTGAAAATTTCAAGAAAATCCGATAATCAGTTTAATTTTGATGAGTATATATGTGTGTGCCATTTTTATCGAATACACCCTTTATCTGTATCTTCTCAGACAGCCAGGCAGCTTTGAAAGCTATCAGCGCATTTGAGTGCTATTCCAAGCTTGTGTGGGAATGCATTGAATTACTAAAATAACTGGCGTCAAAGAATAGGGTCAACCTATTCTGGGTACCAGGTCATAGTAACATTACAGGTAACGAAGTTTCCGACCAACTTGCTAGGGAGGGGTCTCTGGACACCTTCTATGGACCAGAACCTTTCTGTGGTGTATCCTCAAGTGCATTATCGATGGAGCTTAGAAACTGGGAGAAATAGGCTGTAGGTGCAAATTGTTTGCGGTCAATCATACTTTCGGTCATCAAATACGGCATACCAGTCTGGGAGAGTTGCGCCAACCCCATCACCTGAAGCTTCTGCGTATACAAAACAAGTTATGATGATGCTGAATACCCCTCCAAGGTCAAAAACATATGAGGTCCACAGTCTGGCCGAGATAAAGATGTTCGAAAATCCTTTTAGTAAGTCTGCTAAGTGGCACAAAATACGCTGTTTGACATCGGGTCACCAGATTATTCGGGATCTGGTTCCCCATCCTTAACCTTTCCAAATTGTAGTTGTAGTTGTAGTTTAAGTACAGTGTTGGGCATGACATACGCAACTTTTGTCTTACATTGCTTAAAAGTGTAACTAAACTTTTAAATTCCGTTGAGGAAATGAAAAACATGCTACACGTGATGGTGCAGAGGTGTAACATAATTCTACATGATTTCTGTAGTAATACACTGACAGCACGCCGCTAAACTTTCGTTGAAAAATGTCATTTTGTCGCAACTCACCTATGGAACCTGTGCCTACGTTAGGTCCACCAACGTTTCTGGAATAGTAAAGGTGGCCCTTCTAACTACCAAATCGAAAGTGGCAGCTTTCAAAAGCCAATTGATTCCTTGACTCGAATTCTGTGGAGCCTTATTGGCTGCGCAACTATACGAATAGGTACAGTTTTCGCTTTTGCTCAACAAGGAGTGTTACTTCTGACTCCACTGCACCGTTGTACTCTGAAGAGCGTCTCCATCTGCTGGGAATACTCTCGTTTCGAAATAAAACCTCACAATGCCCTCCGCTCAATTTCAAAAACTACTTCTATTCAATTTTCACAGCCTGACGTGCGCTAACGAAACTATCAATACTTTCTCTTCACAACTTTGTTCTAGCAAAAAAAATGCTGTCCACTCCTAGAGCCTCATGCTGATAAGAAATTATTTCCTTCTCAAACAACATCATCATACTTTCGTTACCAACCGAACCTCAAAAACTTTTTGCAAAGAATGGAAACAGCTTCAGCAATTGTAGATCGTGTCACCGAAATACCGTCTCAAGTGGTTCCATCCACTCATCTCGTCCGAATAGCTGATTCGAATCGGTGGCTCTAGGAAACGCATCTCAGCCATATCATCAAATTCTACTGTCATCAACGCATACACTCCCGTTGATGCTGGTTTGCAGTTTTCAAGAACGCCATCTTCACGCAGCCTCACAGTTGCTTCTCAATCTGCTTCGCCAACGATAATGGATCATAGGGGGCATGAATCTGGCCAAAAGTTTGGTCCACAGTTGTGTCAATTGCTTCCGAGCACGTCCTCAAATGTTGGAGCAGTTGATGGCCGAGCCTTCTGCATCTCGAACTCCTTTTTTTATTAGTCAGTTCGTTTATTTGTTAGGCTCAGGCGTGTGTAACACTTTACGGAGCCGATATTCAATATTGTTGTACATACCATTTTTGCCAATTACTCGTGGCTAGCTCGAGTTTAATGGGTCACATTATCGTTTGGAAAGGACTAGGTAAGTAACTTATTTAAGTCATTATTTGCTGCTTTTGGTTGCGACCGATCTAGAACTACTTAACATCTCGACAAACACACCGCAAAAATTATATAAAAATAATTTTACAACCTGCCTCTTCCTTACCTTACCTTACCAATCAGACCAAGACCGGTGTGGTCTCTGCTGTACAACTTCTGTGTACAGTACTGTCTCCATTGTAATAGTATCTATAAGACATAAATCAGACCGGTGACTTTGTAGTTTTATGAACTTTGGTCGATCTTAGCGTCCTTCGGACTCCAAAGTAGGCACGATTGCCAACCATAATGCACCTTTGTATCTCTCTGCTGGTGTCGTTATGGGCGGTCACCAATGAGCTCAGATACACGTATTCGTCTACCACCTCGATTTCATCACCGCCGACTAGGACTCGTGGAAGGAGGCTAACATTGTCATTTCGTGAGCCTCTTCCCTTCATGTATTTTGTTTTCAACGCATAGATCACAAGCCCAATCCTACCAGCCTCAGCCTTAAGTCTGATGTAAGTTTCTGCCATCGTCTCAAAGTTACGTGCTACAATATCAACGTCGTTACCATACCTTACCAATCAGACTAAGGCCGGCGTGGCCTCTGCTGTACACAGAAGTTTTCTCCATTCTATTCGGTCCATGGCTGTCACTCGCCAGCCTCGCTGTTTGCGGAGGGTCCGCAGGTCGCCTTCTACTTGATCGATCCACCATGCTCGTTGCGCGGCTCTTCTTCTTGTACCTGTCGGTTCGTTTTCGAGAACCATTTTCACAGGGCTGTCGCCTGACATTCTTACCACATGCCCAGCCCATCGTAGTCGACCGATTTTTGTGATGTGTACGGTGGGAGGTTCTCCCAGCAACTGCTGCAATTCGTAATTCATTCGCCTCCTCCACGTTCCTTCTTCCATCTGCACTCCACCGTAGATGGTACGCAGCACCTTCCGTTAAAAGACTCTAAGGGTGCGTGGGTCCTCCACTAGCAATGTCCATGTCTCGTTGCCGAAGAGAACTACCGGCCTTTATCACCTTTGTGTTGGTCCCTTCTGATTGCTCGATTCAGGGCAATGAGAGAGTGGACTCCCTTGCAAAGTTTAGAGCTAAGGGGTGATACGGTCAAAATTTGGTCAAGGGAAAACGCGTGTAAATCGGTGAAATCGTTTATTTAAGAAATCAAATTAAATTTCTTTTTCAAGTTCAATTAGTATAAAATTCAGGAAAAATATTCAGTAAGGCTTCCGCTTTTCCAAATCCGAATTGCCGGGCCTTACGCTTGACCCCTGCCATCAGATTTTGTACAGCCACCTTGTCCACCTTCTTCGCCGCAGAAAGCCAGTTTGCCTTGAACTGCTGCTCGTCCTTAGCAGGTTTTTTGGTCTTCTTTAGGTTCCGCTTGACAATAGCCCAGTATTTCTCAATTGGGCGGAGCTCTGGCGTGTTGGGAGGGTTCTTGTCCTTGGGAACCACCTGCACGTTGTTGGCGGCGTACCACTCCATGGCCTTTTCACCGTAATGGCAAGTTGCCAAATCCGGCCAAAACAGTACGGAACAACCGTGTTTCTTCAGGAAAGGCAGCAGACGTTTATTCAAACACTCTTTCACGTAAATTTCTTGGTTGACAGTCCCGGAAGCTATGAAAATGCTGCTTTTCAAGCCACAGGTACAGATGGCTTGCCAAACCAGATATTTCTTTGCGAACTTTGACAGTTTCGTGTGCTTGAAAATATCTGCTACCTTTCCCCTTCCTTTTGCCGTATAAAACTCCTATCCCGGAAGCTGCTTGTAGTCGGCTTTGACGTAGGTTTCGTCGTCCATTACCACGCAGTCAAACTTCGTCAGCATCGTCGTGTACAGTAGTATTTTGTTTATCATCGCGATTTGGAGTCACTACCTTCTTGTAAGTCGATAGTCCGGCTCGTTTTTTGGCTCGATGCACGGTTGTAGACGATACACCCAGCTTATTTGCGGCATCTCGGAGAGATAGGTTAGGGTTTCGCTTGAAACTACCGGCAACTCTCTTTGTCGTCTCAGTGGTTTCCGGGTTTCGATTCCCCCCCGATCCAGACTTCCTGGCTGTCGACAAACGTTCCCCAAACACTTTAATTACATTTGTAACGGTTGATTTGGCAACTTTTAGCGATTTTGCCAACTTTGCGTGCGAGTAGCTCGGATTCTCGCGATGCGCGAGCAAAATTTTGATACGCTGCTCTTCTTGCTTGGACGGCATTTTGACAACTGAAGAGTGAATTCCAAAATCAAAATAGGAGCAACATTCTACACACACACCTTCAAAATGAGGGGTGTTCAGGTTTTTTAAATGCAAAATTGAAAGAAATACGTCAAGTTGATATTGACCAAATTTTGACCGTATCGCCCTTTATGCGAGGCATCTCCCCATCCGTTAAATTGTCATTCCTATTAACCTCGAGACAGACGCGAGTAATTGGTTCTATCCCCCTTTGTAAACTAAGATAACTCTAGTTCAAATAAAACTGATGTATATAAGAATGAAAACTTGGCAGTGTATAGTTGATTCGATGGAGCCTATACAAATAAATGAATTTATAAAAAAAACCTCTCAACAAAGCAAATTTAGGAATTAAAATGGAAAACTGATACATACTTCAATATTTCCGTTGAAATGCTGTATCGCAAATAAGCTCAAAAATCATTTTGGAGTTATAGAAAAGTGTATTGCAATTTTTTTCGAATTTTTCTTCAAATTTTCCATAAAAATCTCGTTTAAATCAACATTTTTAATGAAATAACACGAATCAAAGATTTATACTATGATTAGATCTTGATCTTATTTAAAACCGAAGAAAATGAGCCTTTAAAGATTAAATCGGTTGAAAGTTGTCGAAGTTATCAGTATTTTTGTAAAATCATGGAAATTGAAGCTATTAATGATTTTTAAAAGATTAGACATTTAGCACTCGTATATAAATACGCACACCCATGCAGCATCAGATTTATTCGCACATACATTCTCACATACATTAATATAGAAACACTATTATCATTACCTCTAGTTTGTTTTCTACCTCTGCCAGTTGTCACGTAACATAAAAAGGGATATTTTCAACAATGTACTTTGCGCTAGTGTTTGTCAAACCTAACGCAATCAACTCAGCTTCTTTCTTCAACATTGCATAACTATGTGTACGAGAAAACGTGAACTCACTGCTTCGGTGATAACTTCATATGGGCATTATTTTAGCTGGAGACTTTTTTTTAATAATTTCGTTTATTTGTTAGGCTCAGGCGTGTGTAACACTTTACGGAGCCGATATTCAATACACAAAGGTTTTTTTTTTTTGCACAGGGGATACGTTCCACTTTTAGTATGGAACCGTGTAAAAAAAGACTAAATAGAGTTGATAAATTCACATGTTTAAACATTTTATATTGCTTTGATTCTGATTGTATGCGTTACCTTTCCATGCAGTGGTCAAAATACAGTTTTTGAAATTTTGAGTATTTACACCGAAAATAATGATTTTTTTGAAAAACTGCCATATGATTACTTTTTGCCCAAAACGTTAAATGTGATTCAAATTAGGTCGATAAGTTGTTCCGTTCTGAAGTTATCGCCGAAAACAAACCGTGGAAACTTCAAAACTCCAATATTTTATCACTTTTCTATGTATATGAATGTTGGGATCCCTCTTTTAGTTATAGATTTCAAGATAAATAACAAATTTACGAACAGTTGCAAGGGCGTCAGTAAGCGTGACCAGGTTTGCAAAGTGAAACGGGTCTTGAACATTAAACGTTTTTGGTGAAACACTTAGTGAAAATGGATATGCTTATATCAGAGACTCTTCCTATGTTATTTGCAAGTGATCTAAGATACACTGTGCTATATTCTTTGGGTATATGGTAAGCTTGTAACCTTTGAATACATTGTTGAATAATATCGATCACCAAGATACCTGAATATACTGTGCGATCAAATGAAAGTCTTTTTTTTCTCTCAATGGTCTTCATTTTGGAACTTTCTTCCTTTGTTCATGCAGTATTCACTGGCGATGGAAAAACCCCAACATAACTGTGAAAAAACTTCCATCCCCTGTTAGACCGAGCAACACATTAAAAAGAAATAAAAAATGAAATCACATGGTCTCTCAACCATAACGGCATTAAAAGGCAAGCACATAACGATGAAAGAATTTAAAAGCATAAAATAGTCTGAACATCAGGCTGCATTTGTTTCGTTTACCTCCGGGTCATTCTTCTTCTTACGCTATAACGTCCCAATTGGAACATTATGCCTGCCCATTTTTAGCACATTCTTTTGAGAACTGCTCTAATGCAACCTAGTGAATTCCTTGGTCGAAACATGGCCAACTTTAATTGTCCGTCTCTCAGCCATTACCGCTTCAAATACCCAACCCAAGAATGTATTCATCATAGCAAAAACAAAACCGAAACCCAGCTGAATTCAGAGCTGCAGAGAAACTTATGCGCAATTTCAGAATAATAATTTAAATGATGCTTTAGCAAAATGTACCACTGCTCATCTCGCAGCATTCCAGTCTTATGTAACAACACAGCCTCAACATCAGCATCCATTCTTCGCCCGTTCTGCTTTTAGTTCTTCAAACATTAAACCGCTCTCATCTTAACGACCGCAAACAAAAAAAAAACAAACCAAGAGTTGAAAGTGAAAATAAGAACAAGGTAAAATGCGTGCCTCCGCTGCTACGGGAGGGTTTTGACACAAGCACCAGCTCGAACAGTGGGCTATGAAAAACTGGATTTTCTCGCTCTCTACACGAGAACGGATGTCCTACCGAGAGAGGCGGAAAATTCTTTGTTCGGAATTTCGCTCCCGCTCCGAAGGCACTCTCGGAGAGTTGACACGCGGTTGCATTTTTTTTGGGATCGCTCCAAAAATCACGATTCTCTCCACAGTTGTATCCGATGCGCAACACATGATTACGTTTTTCCGTGGTCACGAGACTTGCCTTACAAACAGGTTTTTCAACTCTCGTGGATCTTTTCCTGCCGTGTCTCTCAACCACGTCCCAGCAGCAGTCCCTTTGTGACCCAGTATGGCAAACGTGAAACTGGGCCGAACCATCGTCTAATCTCGTGTGCAAAGGTGGCGTTTTTTTCTGTCTGGCTGCCACACGCCATCCGAGATTTCCTCTCCGGTGGTTTGCGCTCGGTGTGTGGTTTTATACGAACGGGTTTTCCTGGCTGACTGCATTGGTGGCGTATGAGGAGATTTGCTTTTAATTAGATTGAAATGAGCGTGTCAAATGAGGAAGGACTGGACCGCCTCTAATTGCATAGTTGTAAGTATGCAAATGTTGAACTGTTGAAAATATGCATGGCAGTTGACTTCGATAAATTTTGAGAAAGAGTGTGTTGCCCTTGACTGAGCCAGGTAATTTTTTTTTATTAGAAACCATGAATTATTTGAGTTTTAAACGATATTCCAGTAGTTTTAAGCATGTTAAAGAACTGTTCATTAAAGAAAGTGGACAGTTTTTAATCAATGGCTAAGGTATAAAACTTATCTAAAAATTGAGAATTTTTGCTCAGTGTGTAAACACATTGTTTAGTTTGGCAACAAACCTAAAACATCGAAAAAATAGTCAGAAATTTTGAACGATGGGTCGGATCAGCTTATCAACTCGAAGTGAAATTCTTCACAAATGGTTTTCTAAAAAGTTGTAGTTTTGAAAATTGGCAAAGAGCATGAAGTGCGCTAAATCTGCAGTGTTCAATATTGTTAAGAAGTTTGGAGAAACGTGTTCTCTTAAAGATTTACCGAAATCTGGACGCAACAAAGGAGACATCGGACCAAAGAAGCTGGCAACTGTACGCCTTTTAAAATCCCATAAACCGTGTTCAGTTCGTGAAATTGACAAAAAGTGGACATTAGTGTCGGAACTGTGCAGAATATCAAAAAGTGTAACAATATCAGAACCTACAATAAGCAGAATGCACCCAAAAGAACGGATTCACAGAAGGCTTCTTCGAAAAAACGGTCACGAAACTTGTATGTTGTTCTCCTATAAAAACCGAACCGGTGCATTTTGATGAACGACGAGAAGTACGTCAAATTGGATACCAGTACACTTCAGGGGCCGCAAGTTTTTAGCGCCGAGCAGAGAACAGATGTGCCTGATGATTAGCGATACATCCGAACCGGAAAAAATGGGAAAAAAGTTTTGGTGTGGCAAGCCAATTGCTCCTATGGCTTGAAGAGTTCTTCATATTTCACAACGGGCACAATCAACGAATAAAAATTACAGAAAAGGATGCACCAAAAACGGCTTCTACCCATCTATTGAAAGCATACGGATCTTCTATTGTTTTGGCCTGATCTGGCTTCTGCTCACTACGCTATACGTTGAATAAGGCTCAAGAAGGAAAAAGGCGATTTTTTCGAAAAATGCCAAAATCCACGTAACTGTCCTAAGCTGCGTCCTATCGAATGATACTGGGCAGCAATAAAGCGGCATCTTAAGAAAGATGGAAGAGAAACAAGCTCTGTTGACTGGTTCAAGAAAATTTGATCTGCAGAACAACGAAAAGGTACGGAGAAAATGGTGCAAAACCTTATGGGAGGTATCAAGAGAAAGGTTCGAGCGTTCCTCAGAAACGAAAAGTAAATATTCAAACTCACGTGAATTCAGTAATGTGAATGTTGATTTGCATTTATATAGAGGAGTTTATGAATTTGTTTGAAATTAAACATTTTCATTAGACAAACAGGAGTCCACTTTCTTTAACAAACAGTCCTTAGATAAGTTTAATAAGATGTTTGATATTATGCAATTTATTTTATGAAATTATTATGATATTCGCAACTTATTTTGTAACGGCGGAAACTTTCGAAACACTCTACGTTTGTGGTGTAAAGAACCGTAGTCATTTCGAAAAGCAAGAAAATTACTTTTCCAGAAATGAACGTCTCAGCACAAACTGGGCAAGGAATGGCAGATAAGAGCAGTTAAGCTTGGGAATGAGGGATATGCAGCTTGATTGTTGCATGCCATGTACGTTCAGCGCTCATCAGCGACTTCATTTAGGTATATACAATAGCAATAAATACATTGCTGTCATCATCTGTCGTATCGTAAACGTTTTTCTGCACGAACGCACATTGCCTAACACGTGCGTTGTCCTTTTCGCTGGCACACGAAGCTGAGAGCTTTGGCAGAGATGGTAGAAGTTAAGTTGGAGTTCAGTGGTAGTCATAGTTGTAAAAGTTAACGTACTCGTTACTTATCAACTGGAAACATATGGAAGATCTTATTAGTCTTATCAGAAAGCTATAGTGTAGAATGTGTTTTCATTTTACCTTCCTAATGCATTGCCACATAGTGCATTAGCGTCAAAAGCGACCAATGATTTTGAGGCGCTCTCAAATTTCAATAATGATGTATTTGATAATACACGTCTAGACGTTCTAATAGACAAAGTAGCATCAAAAAGTAGCAGAAGCAGATAATTTCTTATCTCCATGCGAAGCGCTTCGCATGGAGATGAGAAATTATCTGCTTCGCTAACTTATCAAAGATCGTTACTCTCCGCTGGTGAGAATACAAAAATAACAATCAAAAGTATCAAAAAGTAGCCAACAGAATAACGCCATGCCTTAACTTGGAGAAACAACAGGTCCTCTGGAAAGGTCAAAAGACAGCTCCAGAGCAACGAATAAGGGAAGTGAAACACGTACGTCACGTACGTGCACGTATAAAATAGATCTTACTGCGATCCTTAGCGTCTTGTCCCGTATTTCCTATACCTAAAGGACGATACGGTCAAAATTTGGTCAATATCAACTTGACGTATTTCTTTCAATTTTGCATTTAAAAAACCTGAACACCCCTCATTTTGAAGGTGTGTGTGTAGAATGTTGCTCCTATTTTGATTTTGGAATTCACTCTTCAGTTGTCAAAATGCCGTCCAAGCAAGAAGAGCAGCGTATCAAAATTTTGCTCGCGCATCGCGAAAATCCGAGCTACTCGCACGCAAAGTTGGCAAAATCGCTAAAAGTTGCCAAATCAACCGTTACAAATGTAATTAAAGTGTTTGGGGAACGTTTGTCGACAGCCAGGAAGTCTGGATCGGGGGAAATCGAAAACCGGAAGCCACTGAGACGACAAAGAGAGTTGCCGGTAGTTTCAAGCGAAACCCTAACCTATCTCTCCGAGATGCCGCAAATAAGCTGGGTGTATCGTCTACAACCGTGCATCGAGCCAAAAAACGAGCCGGACTATCGACTTACAAGAAGGTAGTGACTCCAAATCGCGATGATAAACAAAATACGACGGCCAAAGCGCGATCCCGGAGGCTGTACACGACGATGCTGACGAAGTTTGACTGCGTGGTAATGGACGACGAAACCTACGTCAAAGCCGACTACAAGCAGCTTCCGGGACAGGAGTTTTATACGGCAAAAGGAAGGGGAAAGGTAGCAGATATTTTCAAGCACACGAAACCGTCAAAGTTCGCAAAGAAATATCTGGTTTGGCAAGCCATCTGTACCTGTGGCTTGAAAAGCAGCATTTTCATAGCTTCCGGGACTGTCAACCAAGAAATTTACGTGAAAGAGTGTTTGAATAAACGTCTGCTGCCTTTCCTGAAGAAACACGGTTGTTCCGTACTGTTTTGGCCGGATTTGGCATCTTGCCATTACGGTAAAAAGGCCATGGAGTGGTACGCCGCCAACAACGTGCAGGTGGTTCCCGAGCGACAAGAACCCTCCCAACACGCCAGAGCTCCGCCCAATTGAGAAATACTGGGCTATTGTCAAGCGGAACCTAAAGAAGACCAAAAAACTGCTAAGGACGAGCAGCAGTTCAAGGCAAACTGGCTTTCTGCGGCGAAGAAGGTGGACAAGGTGGCTGTACAAAATCTGATGGCAGGGGTCAAGCGTAAGGCCCGGCAATTCGGATTTGGAAAAGCGGAAGCCTAACTGAATATTTTTCCTGAATTTTATACTAATTGAACTTGAAAAAGATCATGAGTGTGATGACGAACGGAATAGTGTTGTGTTTTTTGTGCTCATAATTTTTAATTATTTTACGTGTGAAAAGTGTTGCGATACGCAAAATAAATTTGCTAACGCGCATCTAGAGTGTTTTTGAGAACAGGCTGAGTAAAAAGAACAGTTGCGATTGCAGCTTGTTCTAATTAAATTTCAACTTTATTGGTCGTTCAACCGGCGCCCCGGGAGACCATTTGTGCTATTTTTTTTGCCTTGTCTTTTGCTTTGGTAAGGTCGTTGGTTATCGGTAGCGTCGGCGTCGTGTATAATGTGTTTTGAGCTCACTGCTTGACAATGGCCTGTTGTTCATGCAATGAGGGAATGGTTGCGGCTGATCTGCCGTTAACTTGTGTAGGGAAGTGTGCGCGTGTATTCCATTACAAGTGTACACCACTTACGAAGGGAACGGCAAAGCTTGTGACCGATAATGCAAACCTTGGCTTTCAAATGTGTAGATTGTCTATCAGACCAGTGTTGTGGCAGGCAAGAAGATGCGATCTCGGATGCTAAGCGGATGGAAGAAGGGATGAAAACACTTTCGGACTCGATCACTGGCATGCGAGATCAAATTTCTGCCCAAATAGACAACGCGTTGAAAAACGGGATTGAACATTTGAGACAGAGTATAAATAAGTCTTTTGATAAATTAATCATGTGAGAAATTTGATGCTATGACAAGTTCAGTTTTTGAGATTAATGCGCAGAAAAAGTTTAGCTGTAATGAATGATGCCCGCGCGCGGTCTGGAGGCGGTTCATTCCGAATCCGATCTATTGCAAATTGGCAAAAAGCGTAAAATTCAAACAAGCGATACCGATGCAATTGATGA
Source organism: Aedes japonicus (assembly GCA_034211315.2). Classification (NCBI taxonomy): domain Eukaryota; kingdom Metazoa; phylum Arthropoda; class Insecta; order Diptera; family Culicidae; genus Aedes; species Aedes japonicus. Next base: position 40,042 of record JASCZW010008530.1, read on the forward strand.
TGTTTTTCAAGGCAACGCAACTTTTGCGGATGTCGTAAAGAGGCGCAATGAAAATGTAAATGATAAAAGTAAAGAAAATAGTAATATTAAAGTGTAATAGTAGTAAAAAAGCAATCGTAAGGCTCGTCCGGTAATTGTGATCAAACCAAAAGAGTCCAAACAAGCTTGCGATGAAACTCGTAATTTTTTGAAAACAAATTTAGATCCAAAAATACACAAGATTAGCAATTTAAGGAATGGAAAAGATGGTGCCATTATTGTTGAATGTGCCATCGGTGCTAATGTAACTAATGTGAAAAATGGTATTGAAAGCAATCTGGGTGAAAATTATAGTGCTGTTGTTCCCACGTCGCACAGTGGCACAATTCTGAAAAAAGACGGTCAAAAACATTTACACCCTTTTGTCATCATTTTTTCGAGTAGGTGTCTTCAGAAGAGTTGCTCAAAATGTTATTCCGCATCTTTTGAAAAAACACGCCTAACCTTTCATAAGGGTTTAACTACACTTTCGAATTCTAACTTTTTCCAACACCGAGATAACGGGTTGTCATCTTCAACAAAGTTGTAGAGCAGGTAGTTTTAAGAAAAGTTGCTCAAGACACTAAGTTTCTAGAGCCTAACGTTAAAGAGATATAAACGGTTTTCTTTGAGCACTACCTTAAAACTGGTACAAAGATTTTTCTGGGTAACCTTCAGTATCAAACGCTGAAAATTTCAGAAGTACTAGTTCATTAGATAATCTTTCAAATATAATCGGTTTGAGACCATGCCAGCACCTGCCCAGCTTTCTTCAAGTTTGTTGAGCATTACGTCACATACTGTTGCTATTCATACCATTTCAAAATAAGGATTTACTAGGTACCCTTTAGTACCCAACGCTGAAAATTTCAGGATTACTAGTTCATAAGATACTCTTCCAAATAAAATTAATTTAAGACCCCGCCAGGACCCGCATATATTTTTTTTTAGTTTCTTGAACATTACGTTACATGTGAAATATAAATTGGCTAATAACCTGTTCTATTTCAAACTGACGTTTTACTAGGTACCCTTCAGTACCCAACGCTGAAAATTTCAGGAATAGTTTTTCATAAGATAATCTTTCAAATACAATCTGTTTTAGACCCCGCCAGGACCCGCCCACCCTTTTTGAGGCGGTTGATTATGACGTCACACAGACACTTCAATCACCATATATCAAAATGTGGTCATCAAAAAGCTTTGTTGTGTTCAACAAAAATGTTTATTTTAATAATTTCTACAGTTTCTTAGAACATATTGAAATCCTCAAATTGGAACAAAGTACTAATTATCTCAAAAAACCAGTTTTTAGGTGGTGCTGAAAGAAAACCATTTATATCTCTTTAACTTTAGGCTCTAGAAACTTAGTATCTTCGGCAACTTTCCTTAAAATTACCTGTTCTACAACTTTGTTGAAGACAACAACCCGTTATCTCGTTGCTGGAAAAAGTTAGAATATGAAAGTGTAGTTAAGCCCTTATGAAAGGTTAGGCGTGTTTTTTCAAAAGATGCGGAATAACATTTTGAGCAACTCTTCTGAAGACACCGACTCGATAAAATGATAAAAAAGGGTGAAAATATTTTTGACCGTCTTTTTTCAGAATTGTGCCACTGTGCGTCGGTGCCAAGATTGAAAGTAGTGGGCATGAGCCGTCAATTATCCTCCGATGTTTTCATTGACTATTTGAAAAGTCAAAATGAAGGCATCGAAATAAAAGATGTAAAAGTAGTAAGAATGTACGAAAATCCACGGTTCATATACAGCAAGTTTAGTGCGGTAATTGAAGTCGATTTGGGTACTTACAATAGTATGATACAGGCAAAGGAGGTAAATGTAGATTTTGATCGGTGCTTTGTGTATCCTGACATTAATGTGCTGAGATGCTTCAAATGTGGAGAATTCGGACACAAGAGCATGGATTGCAAAAACTGTGATACGTGCTCTAGGTGTAGCCAAAAACACAAGACATCGGAGTGCACGTCAACTGTATTGAAATGCGTTAATTGTTTGAAAATGAATAGAGAACGTAAAATGAACTTGGACGTCAACCATGCCGCATTTAGCTCTCAATGTTTGGTATATAAGAGAATTTTTGATCAAAAGAAAAGCAGCTTGCGTTTCAATAAATAGCAACCACGTTCCAGGAAGAATGGTAATCAATTAGATTTTTTGTATTTTAATATTGCGGGGTTGTCAACAAACTACGTAGCATTACGTCAGATTGTTGAAGAAAAACGTCCACTTTTGGTTCTATTAGCAGAAACTCACATTGTTGAAATTGAAGCCTTTGATCAGTATTGCATTCCGGGATATAATGTTGCTGCTTGTTTATCACATTCTAGACATACTGGCGGTGTTGCTATTTATGTCAAAGAATCAGTTCAATTCAATCTTCGCCACAACGAAATGGTTGATGGTAACTGGTTCTTGGGTATAACAGTTGTACGTGGCATGATGATGGGTAATTATGGTGTTTTGTATCATTCACCCAGTTCTAGTGACCTGCGTTTCATTGAAATTTTAGAGGACTGGCTTGAGGTATTTCTTGATTCGAGTAAATTAAATGTATTGACTGGTGATTTTAATATCAATTGGCGTGATAATAATAGTTCAAACCATTTGAAGCATTTAGCTAATTTTTTCAATTTAAGACAAACTGTTGATGAATATACGCGAATTTCCAGGCACAGTAGAACTTTAATTGATCATGTTTATTCTAATCTTGATTCTGTTTGTTCAGTTGTCGACACTGATTTGAAAATAACCGATCATGAGACAGTAGTGATTAACGTAATTGAGAATAACTTAAATAATAGCGAAGTTTTTGTAAAATTGAAGTGCTGGAGGAAATATTCAAAACAGGCTGTTTCTAACCTTGTTCAGAGAAGCGTGGATTTTCCAATCGTGACCAATAATTTAGATGAGTCTGCAGCTGTTCTTTCAAACACTTTGAAAACGTGTACAAATCAACTAGTTGAACAAAAATTTGTTTCTTTGAAGAACTCCAACAGCTGGTACAATTTAGATCTTTTGCGTCTTAAACGCAAAAGGGACAAATGGTACATAAAATTTTGTAGATCTTATAGTGAGAATCATTGGAATAAGTACACAATCGCGCGGAATAAATATTCACAATGCATTAAAAAAACTCGTTGTGAATATATACAGAGGAAAAATTGATCAGCATCAAAACAATAGCAAAGAGTTATGGAAAATTTTGAAATCTTTATTAAAACCTAGCAATTGCAAACCGCGATCCATAACTTTTGACGGCACAATAGAACAGTCTGAACAATCAATTGCGTCTAAGTTTAATGATTATTTCGTCAATAGTGTTTCATTGATCAATCAATCTATTGAATTGGTTGATGAACCTGATGAAATAAAGCAGCCAATTAATAGTAATTGCAGATTTGAAGGTTTTCACCCGGTCACAATAGATGAACTTAGAAATATTTGCTTTTCATTAGGAAAATCGGCTGGAGTAGACAATGTTAATGCTAGAGTTATTCAAGATTGCTTTCATGTCATTGGTCACACTTTACTGGACCTTATTAATGAATCATTACAAACTGGGCACGTGCCTGAAGTGTGGAAAGAATCGTTGGTTGTTCCGATTCAAAAGGTTGCTGGAACGATTAAAGCCGAAGAGTTTCGTCCTATCAACATGCTGCATACATTAGAGAAAATTTTAGAACTTGTTGTGAAAGGCCAGTTGCTGGAATATTTAAATAGTAATTCTTTGTTGATACCGGAACAATCTGGCTACCGGGAAGGCCATTCTTGTGAAACCGCGTTGAATTTAGTATTAGCAAAATGGAAAAATAACTTAGAGAGTAGAGATACGATTGTTGCTGTTTTTTTGGATCTGAAACGCGCTTTTGAAACAATTTCTAGGCCCTTGTTGTTGAAAACAATACAGCGCTTTGGAATTTCGAGTACTGCATACAGATGGTTTGAGAGCTATTTGTCTGACAGAACTCAACGGACTGTTTTTAATGATTCTGTTTCTAGTCCCGTGGGGAATGACCTTGGAGTGCCCCAGGGAAGTGTATTAGGGCCCCTTTTGTTTATTATGTATATTAATGACATGCGACGTGTTTTACGATTTTGTGACATTAATCTGTTTGCAGATGACACTGTGTTGTTCATTGCAGCTAAAGGAAGCCGTTTTCCATTTGAACGAAGATTGGTGTTTTCTTAGTAGATGGTTGAAATGTAAGCAATATAAACAAACCTAAATTTATGGTAATTTCGCAGAATCGAGTAAATGAGGATGTCTCAGTTACGATTGATGATGAGGCAATTGATCGCGTCCGGGAGATTAAATATCTTGGCGTGATTATTGATGACAAGCTAAAGTTCAACGCTCACATTGACAATGTCATCAAGAAAATTGCCAAGAAGTATGGAATTCTATGCCGATTGAAAAACGATTTAACTACTTGCAGTAAAATACAGCTATACAAATCAATCATCTCTCCTCATTTGGACTTTTGCCCTTCCATTTTATTTTTGGCCAATCAAACACAAATACTGAGGCTACAGCGTTTGCAGAATAAAATAATGCGTTTGATTTTGAGATGTAACAGATTCACTTCCTCGACTTTAATGTTAGACGCGTTGCAATGGTTATCGGTGAAGCAGAGAATTGTATATTTGACTATGGTGTTCATTTTTAAAGTAGTTAATGGTTTGCTGCCTCGATATTTGTGTGATCGAATTGAAAGAGGAAGTGATATTCATAGATACAACACTAGAAACGCGTATGAAATAAGAACACCGAATTTTTTGACATGTGCTTCACAAAACTCATTATATTTTAAAGGAATAAATGTTTTCAATTCGATGCCAAGACACATTAAACGTGCGCCAACACTTTCAGAATTTAAAAGACTATGTATTTCACACGTTAAAACTGTTTGCTAAACAGTAAGCAAATTTTTAAATCATTTATGAAGATTGTAACTGACGATGTTTTACTGATATAAAACGGATTATTTTGTATGGACTATTTCTTGTACGGTTATGTTACTTCTTTTTTTATTTTTAATGAAGATTGTATTTTGACGAAGTTTTTACAAACGGATTATAATGAGTTGGTTATTTTCTTTTACATACTTTTTTTCTCACTTTTATCAACACTACAAACTATTTTGTTCGTAACGGTGATGATGGTGGAAATTTGTTTCATTTTGTTGTAGTTAAAAAAATAAAGAAAGTAGTCTACAAAAGTTTGAGCCTCGCGCGCGGCATACAGATATAAAGGACTTCTTTTGAATCCATGAAAAAAATTGGCCTCTTATGCTTGAGAAGATACCATGAAATAGTAGTGGGTTGTCTGGCTGATTGTCGGAGAATTCCTTGCCAATTCTGTTGTGGTTGAACGTAAAAGTTTGACAAGGGCCGGTCCAGGATTTTTCGGTTTGGAAATTTTCTTGATTTCCCTGGTTGGGGATATCCTTGGTCAGCCCAAAACTAAGCTGGTGGCTCCATTAGTGTCGGAACTGCATTGGCTCTGTAGCGGTTAGGATCGGATATTGGCTTGTCTTTTGATAATGTCCTTAAACGGGATTCTGTGATCTGAATTGTAACAGGATTTCCTGATCGCTGGGAATACTTGCGAACATTTGTGGTTAACATCAATAGCTTTTCACAATTATGTCGCTGTAAAGCAAATGAACAGCTTTTGAAGAAGTTTACATCTGTAGATGAAATCAGTTCGTTTTTTTGCATAACTGGTTTGAATTGTTTTAAATAAATTATCTTATAGATAAAATCGTCTAGCTCAAACCTTTGTAGGGGTAAGTGGCGGGACCATCATCATCATCATCATCATCATGTTTTCCTTCTTCAACAAGGAAAGCAATCTCTTGGAACGCGTCACTGGTAGTTCCTTGACCCGGTGCGTAATCAAGTGGCGTTTCACTCTGGCTCTGAAAGATGTGGGCAGGTCTTCTTTGATGATTCTCCGCATGGATTTCTCTGAAATATTGGCTTCCTTTGCAAGTTTTCTAATGCAACGAACCGGGTTGCGAGCAATTTTTGCACGGACCGATTCGATCACGTTCGGCGTGCGTGCAAAGCGCGGACGTCTGCTTCCCGACTTCCGCTGCTTAGCACCATCCTGCAGGGACTTTTTTATGCAGTAATCTGTTGCCAAATGGCACCCTACCACCTTGGCAATCTCTTTCGGCTTCTTCTGGGCGAGCAACAAACTGGTGATCACTTCTTTCGCGAACATTTTGACGAATTTGCAATAAAACAAATAGAATGTTTGGAAAGTAAACATAAACAAATACACCTTCGACAGAAATTAGTCACTAGCTACACGAATTAACCCAATACTCAAGTTTGAACATTTTCGCATTATTTTCTGCCGCACCCTGTCCAATCCAATGACTAAAAAAGATACGGAGGTGGATTTCGTTTGCGAAGGATTGATGCTCATCCTAATGCAGAACACTAGGAACTAAACTTTAATTGAGGATTTTTTTAATGATATTCTCTAATTTAATAAAATATTGTCTACGGAACAGTAAAATCAAAACATGCCAATTCCTGAGCACTGGGTGCTGCAATATGTATAACTATCCTACTGATACTTTTTACAAACCTGTACTGAAGTTTAGAACCCAACTCAGTAGAATATTTGGGGTTGAAGGGAATATTTGATTACGGGGGGTTTTAGAAGATTCTCTCAAATTATATGAAGTTTTCACAACTGTTTTCTTATTTCATAATTATATTAAAGAAAAGTTTCTGTATAATTCCTTCACAATTACGGATATAACTCGATTATATATTCAAGACGTTATGCTCTTAAAAATACCGTTTCCTTGATATTGACAAACCAATTGTGAAAGTCATGAACAGCATCAGGCCAAAGAGGCATTCCTCTACGTATTGATGTTCAATGTTTCACTTTCACTTTTTTTAAACACTATTTAAAAAAAACACTTATAAAAGTGATCAAATGAAGTGTTAATCGATGTTTGTCGAATTAAATTTTAATTGATCAGTAATCGTCATTTGAGGATCTTAATACTGTGTACATATATAGAGGTATGCCTGTAAAATGAAAACAATTTTTTTTTAAGAAATTTTTTGTAGTCCACTGAATTTTTGAGAAGTGCTGAACGTCACTTGAGTCTTCTATAAATTATTAAACAGTTAACCGCACACACTTAGATTTTTTTACAGAAATCTGTAAAGTTTTACCGAATTTTCAACAACTCGGTAATCCGATTTTACGGATTTCGGTAAAAATTTACCGAAATCCGGTAATTTTTATACAGATATTTGTAAATTTTACCGAAATCCGTAAAATTGATTACCGAACGTTCAGCTGTTGAGAATTCGGTAAAACTTTACAGATTTCTGTAAAAAAAATCTAAGTGTTTAGTTTTTCAAACGAGGACTCGTTAGTTGTTTAATAAATGCTGTGTAGACTGTCTTGACATCAAAGCAGCCTCAAGCAATTCAAGCATTCGTTCGAATTCCATCACAGCAATCTTGGCTTCTTTGGCAAGTATCAGTCTCCTCATTCCGTAACTCAACTTCTAATTAAGCACGCGCCATTATATCTAGCTCTGCACTTGTTAATATAAGGCTATGGGCACCTCTACGAGAAAAGCTGTGTGTGGCATCCCACAATTCAACGGTCGTGCAAGATTCCATCACTGGAGTTTCCGTGTGAAGTTGTTCTTGGACTCCGTCGGTGTTTTGAATACGCTAACTGAAGACGCACTGGAATGTACTGTTAAGAAGGCGAATCCGATCGAAAGGCCAAAACTTACATCGTCAGTTTTCTTGCTAACGAATGCCTGGCAATCATCTGGGAGAAGGAAAAGGCCAAAGTAATGTGAAAGGCGCTTGAAAACGCCTATGCGAAGCGATCGATCAGCACGAAGAACCTGGTGAGGAAGTAGCTAAATCATCTGAAGGTGATTCGATGTGACCGCATTAGCTGGTTTTCAAAGATTTGATCCGGCAATTGAAGACCTCTGGGGCGAAGATCGAAGAAGCTGACCAGGTCATTTCGCTGTTTCAAACCCTACCGGACACGTACGACCCGTAGGTTATTGTACTTTAAAACATTCCGGAGGAAGAGCTGAATTTGAAAGTAGTGAAGCAACGCTTATTGGCGGAAGAGCTCAAACGAACCGAAGGTCACAAGGACTAAGGTGAGGCAAAGTTGGCCGCGTTTTCTGGAAGCAAGAACCGGAAGCCAATGAAGTTTCAAGGCAAGTGTCACACGTGTCGAAAACGAGGTCATATGAAGAAGGGCTGTCGACAGAAGTGTGGTGAAGCTATTCGGCAGATCAAGTGGCCAATGACAGAGAAATACTGGTGTCTAAGTTTGTTGGAACTGTCGTCGGAAGCAGCAACAAGAATACGCCGTTGCATATGAAGGATGTGCTCTACGTTCCTGAACTACGAGACAATCTGATGTTAGTTAAAAAAAAACTGGTGAAGAGTGGAGTTGTGATCATCTTCTGCGATTCCGCGGTGAATCTAAAGAAGAACGATGAAGTCTTTGCTTTGCTATGTGAGAGGCAACTTGTACGAGATTGAGGTTGACATTACAGTGCCTTCGGCAAATCTGTGTCAAGCTGAAGTGACTAGTTTGTGGCACCGGAGGCTCGGGCACCTCAGTCAACAAGGGATGAAAACGATCTTAAGTAACGATGCCTACAAGGGAAACTTTGCCGTGAAGTGGTTAACGGAACCAGTCCAATATACTCGAGACCACTGGAAAGAATCCATTCCGACGTCTGTGGGTCGATCGCACCAGTTGCGTGGATGGATCAGAGTATTGTGTTTCCTTCATCGATGATCACACCCATTTCGCTATGCTGTTCCTGATGAAGAGAAAGTCGAAGGTGTTCGCTCGATTCCGTGAGTACGAGGCGATGGTGATGGCGAAGTTCAATATGAAGCTATCCAAGATAATAATTGATCAAGGCCGTGAGTATTAACCGACTGTTGTATATACGCCTCAACAAAACGGCGTCGCGGAAAGGTTCAACCGAACCATAGTTGAGAAGGTCCACCCTATGCTGATGGATTCGCATGTTCCCAAGACGATGTGGTCGAAAGCCGTCATTACAGCCGTTTATCTGGTAAACAGAAGTCCTACCGCTACCCTGTCGAGAAACCTAACCCCTGATGAGGCAAAGCCTAGAAAAACTCCATGTTTTTGGTTGCAAGGCGTTTGCATGGATCCCTGGCAAAGTTTGATGCCAAGAACATCGCAGTCCTGGTCATGGTTCGATATGCTTCAATCAATGCTTATGGGGCTGCAAGTCCAGACGAATCATAATTTCCGAGATGTGAAGTTTCACGAAACCGGGTTCCCTTATTTAGAGAGTCGCAATATTCTTGAGGGAAACTATTCCTGATCCATGTATCAACGGGTGGAACGGTCAAAAATTGGTCAAACCTGATTAAGTGCACACTGATTATTTTATTATATAAATGATCAATCTTTGTTTTTTTTAAGTTCATCGTCTACAAAACACAGGAAAATTATTTGATTAGGCTGTACATTTCACACCTGCTATCAAGTTTTGTACCGCTGTTATATCCACCTTATTTAAACTCCAATTCGCCTTGAACTGTTTCTTTTAAGTTCTCTTGAGGTTCCTCTTTACGATTGCCCAATATTTTTCAGTAGCGCGCAGTTCTGGCAAGTTTGAAGGATTTTTCTCCTTGGGTACAATTTTGCACTGGCCAAAACAGCACGAAACAACTATGTTTGGTTGTCAGGTGTAAATCGCTTGCTAAATCAAGTATTTTCACGGAAACTTTGACATTTGTTTTACCATCCATTACGACGCA
>JASCZW010008531.1:0-49913 GCA_034211315.2 Aedes japonicus
TACGATGACAGGGGATGGTAAATTACAAATGAGATCAGTACCAGCCTGGCCTACTGTGCTGTTTTCACTAATACCGGTTATTCTGAAGGAAGCACGAGACATCACTGAGGGCATTCGCCAGAACTACAGACTATTTCCATGCGTTGATTGCATAGCAGCGTCATAGAGTTGTCACGCAGACACGGTATTGAATTCGTCCCACGAGGTGACTTTTCTGCCGAGGTGCTAAAAGAGCCTTACTCTAGAACAGAGAGAATAGTTGCCTTATAAAGAGTTATGAGGATATCCTGATGAGCACTTAATTACGTGCTACAAATTGAACGGAAGTATTTCAGCCAAATATGTAATGTGGGCATTTTCCAATTGCACTTGAATCAAACCAGGCCCTGTGTTAGTTGCAAGCTGTCTGATACAGTTTACCATCCACAGTCCAGTTTTCATTTACACTCGTACTTAGCCCAAGAAGATAGGAGATTTCCAGATGCATAGATTCCAGAAATTCACTGTCGTCAATGTTGTCATAGCGTGACATCAAGAAGACTGTCGACACTATCAGCAACCAGGATAGGATGAGCTTCCAGGCCCATGCCAATTTGAAGTTGTCAGTTGTTCAAGGAAATATCTGTTTTCATCATCAGTTCAGGCAAATGTCAATTAATACGAATCAAGAGCGTTCAGTCTAATGGAATAAAATTTTTTATATCCATCATTACTGGCCTAAATGTGGGTGACTATTGCAAATTGCCGCATGGGAATTAAGAACATGATCAGTGCGCTAGTCACAATCTGTTAGTTGCCACGTCATACGTTTATTTGAAGGCACTGAGAGATGTGATACTGGCGAGTTAGTTGCAATTCACTTTCAAATGAAGCTGTACACTACTGGCGTCAATAATTTAAAGGAAACGAAGGAAGTGCAGTTTTCAGCTTGACAATTTTCATTGTTGTTTATTCTTGGTCAGTTGTCACAGCCTGTATAGTTACGTATCATAACGAATATGTTTCAGGTCATTAGTCGAAAATGGCATGTTTTGATCATGATTGCATAACCATAATAAAGTCTGATAGCTCAGGTGTGAAAAACATATCTTTATATTCTATACAGAGGTGTCATCACAAGGCAGACAGGTAAAAGGACTACAGCCAGATTCCAGAAAGAGTAGACGCGGAGGGTTACTAGGAGCGAATAGCCCTGAGGTCATAGAACAGTCCTTCATATCGGTTGCTTTACAGTCACCCGACCAGAAACTTCTCCAGGTCGGTCAAGTTCTTCATTCCATCGGCGGAGAAGGTGTATCTCATGCCATGTGTCAGGAGAATCACAATTTGACCAGCAGCCAGTATCACACATTACAAGCATTTTCGTCACATGTCGCAGAACGCCTAAATATCTCACTAACATCTCGGTGATGGACAGGTTACGCACGATTCACTTCCAGGCCTTTACTCCAATCTAAGGAAAAGACTAAAGCAGCGCTCATTTCATAACTGGTTCTCAAAACTATTTCCATGGAAGAGTCATCTGTTTCACTCATTTAATTTAACTGAGCGTAATTGTACTTCATTTCGAAAGGGATGAATGCTCATGATCAGGAGAAACAGACTCAATGATTTATCAGCTTCTGTATATTGTTGATGGAAGACACGGATTGGGCTAGGTACACTGATACAGCTAGTAGAATACCTGTCCATATGGGTTGGTGTCATTACAGTGTTAGATGAGTCATAATCCAGTATAAGAAGGTTTTGTATTGCCTCCAGTACAAGACACGTAAATCGGTATTGTATATGACGATCTTTATCTTAGACCACACTTTAGTCGCAAAGGATAAAATAAATAAAAATAACTTGCAAGATAGGCGTGGATTGCCCTTTTAAAGTTTCAAATTCACTTCATATGAAATATATTTAAATTTAGATAAAGAACACAGTTGAGAAGGTAATTTTCTATTAGCGTATTGTTTATCTGACTCAAAATTTTCAGTCACAGCATTGCTGTGAGAGGCATTAATAGTAATCTTCCATTCCCCCACCATCTGTTACAGCGAACCACGTTTTCACGTGCCACCTATCTGTCGGTCGATGGTCGTATGGGCGCTAAGGTTGCCAGTCATACCGCACGCAGCTTAGGTAGCAGGATACTGCACATCATTCGTAGCTCCTCACACAAATGTAGTAAGGCAAGGGGATGTCGAATACATGAGACGTTGCAAACAGATTTATCATTGTGAAACAAATAGGCCCATTTCATGAATAAACATGAACAAATATTAATAGCTATAAAAATACAGCACATTTATAAAACTCAACATGCACACACAAGCGAATCACGACAAATTATCTGGAATCATCACGATAAAACAGCGACCACTCATTGGGTCTAGAACGTCTGCAAAACCTGGATTATACCATGTATGAATTTACAATGGGGGAGAATCCAGCGCAGAGGTAAGGTTTCGTTACATTCACTGCGATATCTACAAAAAGAATACATCACTCAGCTATGGGTTCTATGCCTGACAGGAATTATCTGAAAAATAACAAATTGTTCTTCCGGTACATGACTTGGACACTGTTCATATTGACGTCTCCAATCTATCAGACGCTGATGGCGTTGAAAGCGAGCACCCCAGCTTTCAGTTCCTCCATCCCACACTTTGATGCTTGCACGGTAGCAGACATCAACACAATTTCACCAGCCAAGTATAATTGGATGATAGAAGATATCACAGCATTGCCCACCGTTTTACTAGTCACTCCATCTAAGGGATAGGGAACTGTTGTATTATTCTTCTTCTTCCTTCACAAGATACGATCCGTAAATATATTTCCTTCATTTATTAATGAGTATTTGTGGATCCTAGACTCAAACGAGGAGGAGTGTCATTCGAGCTGCCTTCTGGATTCAATTACAATTGATAATTAGTGCGTATATATAGTTATGTGAAAATGACTGTACAATTCGCAAGCTAAATTGGAACAGCGAGGTACCGCTTATATAAAAAAGCTAAAAACAATGTTATAGCAAAGCGAAATTAGAGTTGTTGTTGTTATGAGAACTTTGCTTCCTTTCATAAAGCATAAATATGTTCACTGCGTACAACCGAGTTAGTCGAGCTGAACGGTTGATTGAGCGCTGGGCTGTTGGCAACGACGACAAACAACGACTACATGAAGGGAAAACAACGACGGAACTTTGTAAATGCGTTTTCGACACGTTTTACGCCGGTTGAATGAGTTACTGCCGTCGTCAAATGGCGTAACCGGTGTTTAAAGCCGTTGATTTAATTCACTATCATCTTGAGGTGGATTGTGACTTTGAAACCTCGCAATCAACAGATAGACTCCTGACTGTTCGACTTCATCACGCCCACTACGCCAGCGACACACCTTCGTCGCAGATGCAGACGAACAATGACGACGTTGACTTTGTCTGAAGGCAGCACACACTTGCTCAGCCAGCGACACATCTGAGTACTTCACTCGACGAAACGGTTACTGATGAAACATGGAGGTGAGTTGCCTGCGGCTGGCGGCTGCGCTAGTTGATCAAGGCATCAAGATACGGCCTGGCCCTAATGGATCCATTACACATTGATCACGCTAGATTACCTCGGCGTACTCAAGGAGACTCCAGCCACGAGATTGTCTCGCAGTTGATTTGTAACACATTAAAATTCTCCAAACAAATGATATCTTCCGGTTGAATTGAATGTAAATTCCACTCATTAAAAACTACAGCTGAACAATGATGTCACCACATTGTAACATTAATCTGCTCGATTAATGGCGTTCATTAGCGTAGGGGACTATGGCCATTCGTTAGAACGTTTTCCAATCGTTGTTGCCTACTGCATTGCGCGTCTTCGATCGAAAGTCGATCACCTGATTGTGAAAATAGCCCTATCGTCTTCGGTGATCAGTCTTGGTTTCAAATCTCTTGTTTCACCTTCGCTACAGTCCGCTGACCTCGTGGAGCAGGCGCACTCTTATTTTGCTGAGTTGAAGACCCGAAACCCACGACACCAATAAAATACCGCACCGATTCATCGAGTGCTACGGGATCGAAGAAATGAATCTTCCTTCGGCTGAATAATTGAATATGGCCCACACCATATCTGATCGACAGACTCTATATTCTGTCTCTTTTACCAAGACGGAGCTGTTTCGGGTGTTCCAGTATGGTTCAACGGTTGATTCTGACATAAATGGAATTAAAATCTCGTTTTGTTATCCATCTGTTGCGTTTCGAAAATTTCTCAGCAGTCATGAGAATTTGAATGAGAATAAAATTTATAGTATCAGCGACAGCAAGGTTTGATTGTGTCGCCAAAGTCAGAAGAAATGATTTAACGTATTTGCTCAAAGAAAATATTTAGCACGATGTCAATATTGACTTCGTTGATTTGACTGAGTTAAGTATTACTTGTCTGTTGTATAACGAGTTTTATTTCATTGTCATTTGGTATGTAGATCAAAATTGTTGTGTCATGGCAGAGTAAATTGAAACTTGAGGGCTATTTACTTGAATTATTATCATGGCCTAAAGTGAAACTGTCAAGGCATTGGTTGCGTTGCTTCGGGATTGCACTTAATTGCAGATTGAAGTTAATTTTACTGTTTCAGTAACAGGCGTGTCAGTTAGGCCCAAGTCGTATGACATTGCGTTAAAGGCGTTCGAACAACTAGGCTCATTAATGTATAAAATGATACCTTATTAACAGTTCACTTCAACGAATTCGATACTGCAAATTTGTCACCGATGCTAATTGTCTGGTCAATGTCATTGCCATATAATTTAAGTACCGACAAACTTAGGTATCAGAGCCTCTCGATTGAGCACCGGTTGCGCCTACTTGCCTGATCGATTTCGCCAAATTAAACGGTCACGCGTTCTCCATCACGTTATCTACGTAACAATGGGCCCCGTTATAAGAAGCTAAAATTACTGTTCAACTGACAAATACAATTAATCAATATATGTATAATTTCATTCTCACTTCATGACGGAAAGGCAAAAAGGAAAATGAATTCCATACAAAATGGTCATCAGATACCTGTTCCGGCGATAGGAATACCAGTTGCCAACTCCGACATTCGAAAAGTCTATTCCATGTGATCAAGATACCTGACAGAAACCAAACTTTATAAGAAATCATCGCGTTTAAAAAAACATAAATTGTGCAACATGTAATGTAATTAACAGCATTCTGGCCTCATCTAACATCTGTCTTATTCGGTGCCTTGTAAATGTATTATATCGTTTGAAGACACACAAGTATAACCACTGAGCCAGGAAAATGTACTTAGCTCAAATCAGGAATAGATTTTGTCTGTGTCATATACTAAATGGGCGTTATCTAAACGGCCTGACATATTGCACCAAGACATCCTAGTACTTGTTGTAAACCAGTAAATGATGTTCTCACGTAACTCGATTAGGTCACAGTTGCCGCACCCAATTACGACGGTTTGGTGTCATATAGTACATATACAAACAACGAGTACCAAATACTGGTTTGTGCGTACTTGGAGGAGAACAAACAAGAAAGTTTCGGGACTCTCGATGTTTATAATTGCCCAGAATGACTTGATGATCTGTTCCACAGCGATAGGTAGTCTCGATTGCGCTGATTGATCTCGACATTCATTCGGATTATCTATCAGCGCCTGAAAGGCCAAAGAGTTCGCTACCAGACCCAGAAGGCCAATGGGCCGATAGAAACCTGTCTCAACGAGGATTTGATCCGTCGCAACATAAGTAGCCTGCCGATATGAGTTCCGCTCAACATGAACGATATTATCAATAAAGGGATCCGAGGATTTCACTAACAATTTTTCTCTTAGATTGGTAGACCCTGCGGCATCTCTGTTTCCATATTTGGTTGATCCAACATGAATATAACTGCTGTCATATCGCTTTAACTAATTATGATCGTAGTGTCACGGGATTGCCACGTTTATCCCTTCAAATTTGAGCCACGATTCAAGTCACGTATTTCTTTGATTACCAGGCAAACGCGTAAACTCCAGCGTGTTTCGAATTACGGAATCGAGCAAAGAATTAGCCTGAAATTTGTTGCCTGTCTCGACAGTTTCTGAAAATGTTGCAGAAAAGCCTGAGAACCTGCCTATCGCGCATATCCACATCATCGCTCATGTTTCATTCACGACTGGAGTCCACTGCGCTTGAGTTGTTTTAGCAGGAATAGGCGTCCCTAAATATCAGTTTTCATTCTTACTTAGCTCAATTGTTAGAAAATAATGTTCAGACGAACGTAGTATGTACAGATGCATGTTTGCAGGCTGATATATTTTGTTGTTACACGAAAATCATGTCCGATTTTGCACTGCGTGCTCAGAGTGGCCTTTATATAGCATTTCTTCTGATTCCCATTAAAACAGCACTCTGATTAGCCATTGTTCGCTCAAATAACATATATCGTTTTTTTTCAACATACTTCTAGGTAAAATTTCTCGTAACTGTTGAATTTATTGGCAGAATAAATATGCCTCTGCAATTCTTTCTATGTTTAATTAAAGATCACTTTCCAAATGCAGAAACAAAAGTTATAATAAAAAACTCATTTTTTTGAGACTTCGACAGAAAAATAGTTTATCTGGTCGAATGAGTGCTAGAAAATGTTGACAGTGCTGTTTTGAAATTATACAGTGTCTCATTGCATTTATTCAAAAAGGCACAGCACGTTCAGTTGGGAACTACAAATATCATAATAGCATCAAAAAACTTCGTTTAGCAGCCAACTTGTATAAGATATGACTGAAAACGTACTCCTGTCACTGTTCATGTCACAGCCGAAATGGATGTTTATTGCCTGCCCCGCATTCGGTCTCGGCATACCAGCAGACAACTGTCAGAGTTATCAAAATAGTTTCTTGGTTCGGAGTACGATACTTTGTTTATTCGTTATTCAGCATGCTGAAGAGAAGACCGAGGTAAAGCGGCCGGATTCGGCGTCGGCTCAATGAAAGCGATCATGCTGAAGGAGATCGCGCGACGTTGAGATGGACTGCTTGAATATCACAATGAATTCCAGCTGCAGGCCCATCGAGAATTTGGGCACCTGCAGGCAAGGACTTACGTCACTTGTCGCGAAAATGAGTGAATAGATAAAATAAAAACGAAGAAAAGAACTCAAACATGTTCATGACACACATATGGAATGTTCCAGCAGGCATGGAGGCTGTCAGTGTTTTTGTGTCTTTGTGTATTGGGCTTAAATAATACCATGGAAATTTGTCGTTGTTAATTATCTGTCTTAGCTTTTATCACCAGTTTTATTTATAAAACGGTCATGCAATAAAAATAGATTGAGCTACCAACGATAATGCCTGTTAAATGGCGGTAGTTACAGACATACTGTTGCTTCTGAGATTCACGATTCCTCTGTTAACCATGGATATATAAATGGGTATTGCACGAGTTCCGCTGTTCAGAAAGATTTGTTTGTATTTAATACATCATTTGTCGTCACACCGTCTGACATTTCAGTGAGTAATTGAAATCATTTGTTCACATTGCCAATATAAAGATCACGACAACATGCCAATTATGTCTAATGATAGCCTGTTAGTAGACAGTTTGTGATCATAGTATCGACGCGTCTTGGTTCATTGCTCGAGAGCGGATGGCAAAATGAGGACCGGGCCAGGAAATTGACGTCAGATATGTACGTGAATTCTGCTTCGCTCGCACACAGCGCACTCATGTGTCATTGTTGTTTCATATAGATTGTACTGATTCGGACGCGATGGGTATCTTAGACACGGACAGGAATGTAACATTGCTCCCCATTGATTTTTGGAAGCCAAACAGTCATTGAAATGTTGTAATCAGTTTTAGCTTGTCAATTTCCATGATATTGATTGCGCTATGTCATGGAAAGTTTTAAAATTTTAAAGATGTAATTGTCTAATTTATTTTTAGATGGTAATGAATATTCGCCAGATTAATTTATGTAAAAGTAGTTTCCATACCCTGCAAAATTAATCTTCAGTGCGTTTTGATTTAGAGCTGAAATTTTGCCCAGTTGAAGCAGACCCAAACAAAGGCTTCCAAAAATAACTGGGAACTGAATTCTGACCCAGGCTGGGCCTACGCCATCAGCACTGGTTTGCAACAAAGACATGACGCGGTAGTACACACTTGAATATCTGATTTTACGATTACAAGTCACACCTGCATTGACACGATTTTAAGATGCCATGTGGTTTGCTGAAGGTACTGCGTGTCTGGCTCTCTCTCAAAGGATGTGATTCTTCTGGCCGCAACACTTTGCTGTTCCCCGATTTGTCATCACGCTTCACTTCACCCAGCCAGACAGGCATTATCCGGTACACAATGCGTTCAAGACACATTTCAGTAGAACCGCCGGATTTAATAGCACTCATTCTCAAAGAGTTTACACAAAATACCAATATCATAACACGGCAAACGTCTAGCAATTGCTCTCTCCTGATGATACCAATGGTACAGGTGATCAGCGCGAGAGTTTTACCTGCCACGGTGTTCCACGCCGACCAAGACAGGCTGCACTTACGACTTTTGAAGCGATTAAACGAGAAAAATAGTATTGCATGCTGCACAAGGCAATGAACACAGTAACAGAACTATAGAATTCCACCGAATACAGGCATTAAGGCGGACAAGTGATAAGCCTACGAGCAGATAGTATAGACAATTTCAGAGTCATAAGAATCCAGACATCTACATCATATTACCCACGCATTCTAGCAGACGCCCCC
This sequence comes from Aedes japonicus, assembly GCA_034211315.2. Lineage (NCBI taxonomy): Eukaryota > Metazoa > Arthropoda > Insecta > Diptera > Culicidae > Aedes > Aedes japonicus. The sequence continues at coordinate 8,767 of JASCZW010008531.1, forward strand.
ACCTTTAAAAATTCTCCGCTGTCCTATCAGTGTTCAAAAGCCATAACATAGACTACTGATGAATAGACATGACAACTGGTAGAATTCGAAGATTTGACGATATATCCGCCAGTTTCTCATTGTTAATATAATTTCAGAAAAAATTCATAAAATTTCAGCCTGGTGGCGTTGCTCACCTTCTGTAATCTCAACAATTATCAATATTTATTTGAATTTTATTAATAGATGACTGACCACATCATCATGACAATCGCCCGGCCTTGTTTTACCAGATAGTTCAGCATGGCAGAACATAGTCAATTTCATGTTGGATTTGACGTCAGTTCACCACTCAATGAAAAGGTTCAATTTCAGAATCACATACCTCTTGTTGTTTTGTTAAGGAGAAATTTTACCGTTCATCTGTTTTCAGAATACGGATTTTATTTGACTTGACTTGACTTGACTCGATATTAATCATAAAAGACAGCGACCATAATCAGGCGACCAATCAGGTACACATTAAATATATACAAACAAAATTAGTTGATAATTGTTACAGAAGGTTGAATAACGCGTATTTTGAAGCAAAAAGCCGAGCAAAATTTTGCTTCCAAAATACGCGTTGTTCAACCTTCTGTAACATTGTCAATTATCAATATATTTGGTTGAAATTTTGACAACACTATAACTAATGTATACCCCACAATTACGGGTCACCCACAATTATGAGTCACTTTTGTCTTTTATGATTAATATCAAGTCAAAGTCAAGTCAAGTCAAATAAAAAATCCGTATTTCTGTGAAAAACTTAGGTAGGATATTAAAAATTTCTCCATAACTTAAAACAATACAGAGATTAATGTGGACAAAATTTGAACTGTTTTCATTGAGTGGTGATTCATTGTGATAAATAAATAAATAAATAAATAATTGACAAAGTTACAGAAGGTTGAACAACGCATACATTGGAAGCAAAATTTTGCTCGGTTTTTTTTTTTTGCTACTGAGTGTATGTGCTGTGAAAGTCTGTTTGAGCAGTTTTCTCCAATCAAAAATCGTCGAGATATTTGAATTCTACCAGTTTTAGTCATGTCTGATGTCTCAGTAGTCCTATCAGTATAATTTTAATGGTTTACTGATGGGACTTATGAGAGAGAAGTTTTTTTTAAAAAAAATTGGGAGGACGTTGCGTCTTTTTATGCTAGAAATGTTAGAGGGCATTTCGTAACTTCTTCAGTCGTTAATATGTTAATAGATGTCTAGTTCTTATGTGCTCTGAAATTCATCGATGTATACCTCGTCTAACTTCTTTTGGATGACTTATCACTTTGTCCGCCTTAGTGCGGTCTTCTCTTCTGCGTTATTCAGTTAAATTCTATAGTTCTGTTGTAGAATTGTTTACGTTTACTTGTCTGTTCATTGCCTTGTTTTTATTTGTCTAATACTAATCTCTAAGTCGTTTAATCGCTTCAAAGTCTGACAGCAAGTGCAGCCTAACAATCTTGGTCAGCTATTAGATTCACTTTTCGGTGGCAAGGTAAAGCTTCATCACGCCTAGTCCCTATCTATTATTGAAAAATTATCGAGAAAGAAGCCGTTATAAGATTGTTTGTTTACCATTGTTATAATGTGTGGTATTTTTATTATAACTCTTTGAAATGAGAAATAACAAAATAAGAATCCAACAGTCGGTTCCCTACAAATGTCAATAATCTTGAACACATTGTGTACCAATATGTACCTGTCTAGCTAGATTTATAATTAAGCGTGGCTTCGGCTCATCAGCTCAGGGAACGCTAAGAAAGGTGTTGCAGCCAAGAAGAAATCCCACATCATGATTACTGAGGAAAGAGCCCCACCAGACCGCACCAGCATTCAAGGCTCCCAGACAGGATGCCCGTTGGATCACATCTGTAAAATCAGTGCATCAATGCCAGATATGTGACGCGGCATTAAATCAAAATATTCAAGATGTGATACTACCACGTCAGGATATGTCTTTGTTTACCATCTCAATGCTGATGGCGTAGGCCCACTAGCCTGGGTCAAAATTCAAATTCCAGTTCCCCAGTTATTTTTGGAAGCCTTTTGGGTCTAGTAATAACTGGGCAAAATTTCAGCTCGATCGGTAAAACTATATTTTTGCGCACGAGGTTTTAATTTTACATAGGATTTTATATGGGAAAACTTACTTTTACATAGAATAATCTGGCGAGGTGACCCGTTGCCATCTAAAAATAAGTGAACCCAATTTTCCTTTAAAAAATTTTCCAAGGAAACTTTTTTTCCATGACTGCAAAGCGATCCAACTATCATGGAAAAAGTTATTAAGCTAAAACTGATTACAATCCATACGAACGGCTCAATGAACTGTTTGGCTTCCAAAAATCAATGAAAAACGAATATTTTTTTCTTCCATATGTCCGTGTCCCAGGCTAAGGCCCACCCATCGCGTCCAGATCACATATCCGAGGGGAGGGATTTTCGTCAGCTCCGCAATCTGTACTTAAACTAACAATATTTTATGAGTGCGCTTCTGTGCATGTGTGCGAAGGCGAAATGAAATGGGCCAGTTCACGATTTGCTGCAAACGTCAATTTCCTCAACCCGGTCCTTCGTTTTACCCATCCGCTCTCGAAAACAATGAACCAAAACGCGTCGATTGCTATGATCACAAACTCGTCTACTAGCAGGCTATGAAACAGACGTTTATGACCAAACTTTTAGTTTGTCATTGATCTTTATATTGGCAATGTGTATTTCTCATTTCAATTACTCTCACGGAAATGTCAGACAAACTGATTGTGACGACAAACGAGATGTTTTGTTTAAATACAAACAAATGTAAGAGACAGCAGGCTTCACGTTACAATACCGGTGCGCTATATCCATGGTTAACAAAGAAGAGAGGAATCGTGGGCTCTCTCAAAAGCAACAGTGATGCCATAGCTGCCGCTCGACAACAGAGCATTATTTATCGTTGAGTACTAGAGGACAGCTCCGAAATCTATATTTTATTGCATATTATAACGTTTGCAATAAATAAAACTGGACTTTTTGGGATGGTGATAAAAAAAAGCTAAGACAGATAATTGCTCTTGATAAATTTCCCATGGAAGGTAATTATTTAAGCTAACTTGCACAAAAATTCTACGCCCTTGCGAGCGGTCTTCCGGCATATAACCGGAACATTCGCCATGGTGGGCGTGAAGGCATGTTTTTGAGTTCTTTCTTCGTTTTATTTATCTATTCCTCCTCAGTTTTCGCGACAAAATTGTTGTAGATCTTACACTGCAGGTTGCCCCAGAAATTCTCGATGGGACGCAGCTGGGGGACGTTGGGTGAATTCGTCGACTTGGGTACCACATTGATATTCAGCCAGTCCATCTCCTCCAACGATCGCTACGATCTCCTTCAATGATCGCTTCGATTGGGCCGACGCCAGATCCGGCCACTTTTGCCTCGGTCTTCCTCTTCAGCATCTTTGGAGCTTCTTGTCGCTCAGGGTCATCGGCCGTCCGGAACCGGGCTTTCTTTTGATGCTCTGATTGTTGTCTAATAGTGCCAAGATGTTTCAGATGCCGGAACGGGCGTATCCGGCGTCCAGAAAGTGCCACACGATGTCCATTTTCGACGTGGCGGTGAACAGTGATCGAAAAAGCCTTTTTTCACGGTGAAATTAATAACTCCTAAGGGTTACGTTTTCGAATCATGGTGTCTTATACAAAGTTGTACTTAAACAAGTTTTTGATCTTGTTATGATAATTTTGTAGTTCCAAACTTGTTGTGCTGTTGCTAACTTTTGAACAAAATACAATGGCAAGTTTGTAATATAATTTCAAGCAACTTTGTCAAACTTTTCAACATTTTTCTAGCACTTCATTCGACCAGATAGAGCTATTTTTCTGTTTTAAATCAGGGGGTCTCAAAAAAATGAGTTTTTTTATTATAACTTTTTTGTTTCTCATTTTGGGAAAAAGTGATCTTTGAACAAAACATAGAAAAAATTATGAGGCATATTTTTATTCTGCAAAGTTCTTTAATAAAACTTATCATTCAACAGTTACGAGAAATTTTACCTAAAAACATGTTTTTTTTTCTTTTTGACCTTGTGATTGTTTAGGCGAGAATTGGCTAGAAATTCATCAAATTCTTGTTTTAATGGGTATCAAGGAAAAAAATGCTATATAAATTAGCCCGGGTACTCCTGAGGCACACGAGCGGGGGGTACTTAAAATCGGACATGTTTTTCGTTAAAATTACCCCTAACTTTCTAACAATAAAATATATCAGCCTGCAAAAACATGCATCATATTTTGCTCTACAGTTCGTCTGAACATTATTTTTTCCTAACAATTGAAACTAAAAAGTAAGAATGAAAAAACTGATATTTTAGGGACACCCTAATCTACACCAGCAAAATAGCTCCAAAATTACGCAGTGGACAAACGTCGGACGCTCCAGTCGTGAATGAGCAGCCTGAAGCGTGTTATATTGGCTATGTTAAGATATGCACGCGATAGAGCAGATTCTCCATAGGCTTTCTGCAACATTTTCAAAGCATCCGAGACAAAATAACAAAATTTCAAACTAATTCTTTGCTCAACGTTTGATTCCATAGTAAAATTCGAAAAACACACTGGAGTTTGACTTGTTTATAGTGCCGTAAAAAAAGCTTCGTGACAGATCGTGCTAAAATTGGAAAGGTAAACGTATACCAGTCCCAAGTAACACACTACGATCATAATTAGTTAAAGTAACTTAAATATGACTTAGCAAGTAATATTCATGTTATCTCAACTAAATGGAAACAAGTGTGCTACTAGGGGTCCTACCAATCTAAGAAAAAAAAATTGTTGAGGATATGTCATCCGCGGACCGTTTTATTGATAATAGTATCGTTCATATTTGAGCAGAACGTATATCGGCGAGCTACTTGTGTTGCGACGGATAAATCCTCATTAAAACGGAGTTTCATATCAACAGTAACTTCTAGGTCACGAATTGCTTGAACATGCTTTACAGCTTCAGAGCTGATGGAGTAATCGAACTAGTGGAATGTCGAAGTCAACCTGAAGAGCGCTACCGTCGAGATTCTATAATATCACTTTGTAGATTTTTAGATCATCAAGTCATTCACAAACAGTATAAACATCAGAAGTCCCAGAAAGCTTCCTTGTTTGTTCTCCTCCCAAGTAACACACAAAATATTATTTGAGGATGATTTATAATTGTTTGTATTATAAATGTACTATACCCAAGCAACACCCACCGTCATAGTTAGTTCGAGCATCTTGATTGTGACCCAATTGAGTTACATTGAAGTATTATTTACTGGTTTGCAACAAGTGTGCTACTAGGGTAAATGTTTGGTGCAACATGTCACGTTCGGAGCCGTTTAGATCTTTTGTATTTAGTATATGACTGAACAAAAATCTGTTCACCCTGATTTACGATTGAGCTAAAAATACATTTTTCACAGCTTCGAATGGTTTATACATTATTATTGTCTTCAAAAACATTATAACATACATTTATAAAACACGAACCGGGCAAGATGTTGTAGATAATTTAGAATACTGTTGAAATTACATTACACCAACCATGTTTTGCACAATTTGTGTTTTTTTCACAACGATGAATTTCTTGTACAAGAATTTGGTTTCACTGTCAAATGGAAGCACATCTTAGATACACAAAATAGACTTTTCAATAATCGGAGTTGGCTTAGCGAGGAGGCTACATTCCTATCACGCCAAGGACAAGTGCTCAAATCCCATGCTTGGCGATGTTGTTATTTTGTATGGGGATATTTTTTTCCACTTCACTTTTTGCGCTTTTTACGTCATATTAAAGTTTGAAATAAAGTATTATACACTTATATTGATTAATTGTATTTGTCATTGAACAGTAATTTTAAACTTCTTTATAACAAGTTGTGTTGCATGGGCTAACGTGATGGAGAAGACGCGTGACCGACTACCGTTTAATTTGGCGAAAGCGGTCCGATCAGATAAGTAAGAGCGCAACCACTCGGTGCTCCAATCAGGGAAGCTCTGATACCTAAGTTTGTCAATTGCAAGTATATGGCATGAACTTGATGACAATTAAAAAAAATCCGGTGATAGGAAATTTGCGAAGGGTATCAGATTCGTTGAAGTGGACGGCTTGTTAACAAAATCATTTTATACATTGTGAACTAATTGTTCGAACACCTTGGCCTTGTGTCATACGACTTAGATCCCCCTAGCAGCACACTTGTTGCAAAGCAGTAAAATTAACTTCAATGTTACCCAATTAAGTCACAATCAAGTAGCTGCAACCAATTATGACAGTTTTGTGTTCCTTGGGCCATGATAATAATTCAAGAGATGTATCAAGAAGTTTCAATTTTACTCTGCCATGACACTAATGAAGACAGTCTGCATTCCAAATCTGTTAATGTAAATAAAACTCGTTATACAACGAACAAATACTGAGGCGATACCCACTCAATTAAATCAGCAGAAATTAAATAAACATTTATCATTGCTAAATATTTTCTTTGAGCAAACTCACGATTAAATCATTTCTTATTTTGGCGACGCCCCCAATCAACAATCAAAACAGCGCTTTGTTGATCGCTGAGAATTGCTACTTATAGAATTTTATTCTCATTCAAATTCTCACTTATTGGCTGCTAATTTTCGAGAAAACAACAAATGGACTCTTTCCTTATAAACAAAGAATTTTAATTCCATTTATTATTCTAATCAAGCTTTCCGTTGGCGTTGACCATTGCAAAAGACACCAAAATGAAACAGCTCCGTCGCGGGTAAAAGGGAACCGTCGAGTCAGGTACAATCGATCAAATTATGGTGTGGGCCACCCAAAAATGGACAATTTAATTATTCAACCCATCTGCCGAAGAAGATTCATTTCTTCGATCCCGTGCTTCGATGAATCGGTGCGGTGCGATTTTGATTCATTAATTGTCGTGGGTTTTTCGGGTCTTTAATAGCCACCAAATAAGGAGTGCGCCTGCTCCAAGGTCAGCGGATAGCGAGAGTTGAAACAAAAAGGTTACAAATTAAAAGATTTGATCGCCGGAGACGATAGGAACATTTTCACAATCAGACCCGATCGGCTCGATCGAGGCACTTGTGCGAGGGGGGTAGGCAGATGATGTAACAACGATTGGAAGCGTGAAACTTGTGTTCCTAACGAATGGCCATAGTCTACACTAATGAACGCCATTAATCAGCAGGTGTGTTTTTTTGTGTGGTGTCACTGCAGGTTGCGACAGACGTCGGGACGACTTTCGGTGTTTATTGTCGTTTTTAATGAGTGGAATTTGCATTCGGTTAAACCGAGAGATTCGTCATTTTGTTTTGGAAAGTGTTGCAATGTGTTCATCAACTGCGAACTTTGTCTCATTGAACAGGAAGGTCTCCTTGAGTACACGCCGAGAACACTCCCATAATCTAGCGTGACAGTGTGAATAAGTAGATCCATTAAATTTAGTACCAGTATCGAGCCGTTGGTCGATGGACGCCAGTCTAGCTGTAACGTCGCCAGCACCCGCAGTACTTCGACGAACTTCACCTCCGTGTATTTCCTCAATAACCGATTTCATCGAACCTACCGGCAGCGAAGTGACAAAGAGGCACTCAGATGTGTCGCTGGCAGCAACAGAGCGTGTGTGTTGCTCACCTTCAAGGACAAAAGTCCAACTTGACGTCGTCGGTGATTAGGTCTGCATCTTGCGAACGAAGATTGACAACTGTGTATGTGATGAAGCACCCCTGGCGCCAAGGTGGGCGATGATGAGAATCTCGTTTTCAGTCAGAGGATTATCTATTGATTGCGTTTTTTAAAGAGTCCTAATCCACCGCAAAGATTGGCAAAATTCATTACAATTTAACAACTTAAGCCATTTTCACCCAGTTTTGCACGCAGCGGTGACGGCAGCAGTGTCATTCAACCAGCATTAAAACGTGTCAAATTTCCACATTTACCATCTGGGTAAAATCGTTTGAAACCGTTTTCCCTTCCGTGTAGGTTTTTTTCGTTGTTTGTTTTATATTGTCGATCGTTGCCAACAACTTAGCGCTGTGTGTCAACCCGTTCCGAAAGCCTCGATTCTTCCGGGCTCTTTTTGTTCCCCGAACGCACTACACTCAAGTGAACCTGCTTTCTGCTTATGCTCGAGTGTTTATGCTTATGAGAAGCAAAAGTTCTCCTCTTTGCTTCTAGTATTTCTTTCTAATTTCGCTACTTCTTTGTGTTTTGCTTTTTATGTCTTTATGTACCCTCCTTGTTCCAATTTAACGACACGGGTGTCTGAGTCTGACTCAGTTTTCACGCTTTTGCTTTCCAGTTTTTTCTCCTTATGCTTCTGCACTAGCTAGTCTATCCCGTACATGTGATTTAGTAATTAGATCCAAAAAACGTCGGAGATGACGCTCCTCATCGGGGAGGTCACCCAGATCTACCACACGAGTGCGGGATCTATAAATACCCGTCCCATATGCCGTCGAGTGAACAAATGGATGGGGGAGCCGTATATTTTCGGATCGTATCTTGAATCCAGAGGGAGAGAGAATGTGTAGTTCCTGTCCCTTGGATGGGTGACAAGTCAGCGCGCCGCAATAATACATAGCGCCGGACAACGAGGAAGAACCAATTGGATGACCCAGTTTTGGAGTGGAAGTTGCAAAAACTGGAACAAGACCCAATCCTCAGGGCGGCAGAGGCAACTCGTAGGAAGTAGGCATTATCCGTTCCGTCGAGCGCATCGATGCAATTATGCTTGGCTGGTGGGTACCTAGTTATTGTTGTTGGTCTTGCTGCCGTTGCGAAATCAAAAGATGGAATGGAGGCAAGCTAAAATTGCTCACTTTTAGCACCAGCCTCAGAAGCTGCGGCACTGGTTATAGATTGGAGCCAATGGGAATGAAGCAAGGGCAAAGAAAGAGGTCAATAAACAGAACAATTAATCCAAGTCATGGTGCAGTCACCGAGAAGAACGTGATTTTCTGTTGTTGTTTTTTTCAAGATGAACGTAGTTATGTCAAGCATAGGGTAGCGGACATAAGCAATTTAATTTCATTGGAATAGAACATGTATTCTTTTTTTTTGTAGATATCGCAGTGGTAGCAAGCCCTTACTTTTAATCTGCACTGGACCCTTTTATTGGTAAAATTCGCGAGCCTCAATTTTAAATCAACACACAGACGTTCCTATGCTATGGTGGTCACTGTTTTTATCGTGATGATTCAAATAGTTTTAATAAAATTGATTCGCTTTCTTGGATTGTGTATGTTCTTGTCCATGTTGAGTTTTTGTCAGTGTACTGTGTATTTTTGTGTCTTATTCATATATGTTCATATTCATTTTCATATTTATTCATAATAATTTCTATTTGTTTCCTGTATTAAATTGTATCTGTTTACAACCACGTCTCATGTATTCGACATCCCCTTGCAACCCTATACATTTGTGTGAGGAGCTTACCTGAATGATGTGCAGCCATATACTTACTACCTAAACCGCGTGCGACGCTGGCTGAACAGCTGATTGAATTCCACAACCGCTAGCGCCCATGCAACCATCATTGCAAAACCGCATGCAGACCAAGGTTAACATGAAAACGTGGACAAAAACAACATTTTAGCGGTGGGGGTATGGAGATTACTGGTGATACTCTCACAACGACTCTTTGTTTCTTTGACTGAAAATTTTGAGTCACTCTAAACTAACCACGCTTGGCTAAACTCAAAATTACTGCCTACTCTAGCTTGTGTTCTTGTTTCTATCCTAAATTTAAATATATTTCATATAAGACCTAATTTGAAACTTTTAAAAGAACTTGTCTACCTCCTATCTTGCAAGTTTATTTTTATTTATTTTTATCCTTTGCATTTAAAGTGTGGTCTAAGGAATAAAATCTCTTCGTCTCGCCTTACAACCGATTTGCCGTTATTGAACTTTACAAACAAGGAGGTAATACGAAAAAAAACCTTCTTATGCTATTGGATATGACTCATCTAACACTGCTACTGATATAACCCATATGGACAGGTTTATTCTACTGCTTCTAATGGTGTTACCTAAGCGGGCCCTCCGTGTCTTATCTTTAATATACAAGCTTGTCATCATTGGTCTGATACCCTGATCATAACATTCATCCCTTTCGAAAGTAGTACAATTACACTCAGTTATTAGAAAATGAGTAAAGCAGGTATTTCTTCCATAAAACAAATGGATATATAAAAACATAAGTTGCCAAGAAAATGAAAAGCATACTTTTAGTCTTTTCCCTTAGATTGGAAGTAAGAAGCCTAAGAGTGAATCGTGCATATGCCGCCAGTATCACACCGAATGTTAGTGCCTTTATTTAAACGTTCTACGACGTGGCAGTGAAAAAAATGCTATAATGTGTGATACTTTAACTGCTGGTCAAATTCTTGGTCTCACATACATTTTTATAGCATGAGATACACCTTCTCACCGCCGACAAGGTGGAAATTTTGACCGACGAGAGGGATGACTTTAATTCGAACGACTATTAAAGCTAACCGATATAGAGAAGAACTGTTCTATGACCTCAAGGCTATTCGCTTCCCTAAGCGGACCCTCCGCGTCCTACTCTTTTCACAAATCCTTAGCTCTTAATTCCTTTACAGTATCTGCCTTGAGTAATACTTTACGATGACACACATTTAAATTATAAAATATATTTGAACTTTATGCACCTGAAACATCAGACCTATTATGAGTTGCTCACAATCATGATCAAAACACTCACCATTTTCGATAATGATGCAAACAATTAGATTATTGATGCAGCCAACTGTACAGGTGTATTTGACGACTGATCGATGATAAATTAGAGAATAAACAACAATGAAAGAATTGTCAAGCTAATGAAAACTGCACTTTTATTCGTTTCCTTAAATTATTGACACCAGGTAGTGGTAGCTTCGTTTAAGAGTGAATTGCGGCTAACCTCGCCAGTATCACATCTCTTTCAGTGCCTTCAAATAAACGTACTTCGACGTGGCAATATAAAGAATGTAGATTGTGATACTATCACTACTGATCATGTTCTTAATTTCCCATGCGGCCTTTTGCATGAGATTAGCCCTCTCACCCACGACAAGGTGACAACCATGATCTTCGAGAGGGCGGACATAAAAAATTTTATTCCATTGGAATAGAACATGTATTCGTATTGAATTATTTGTTTGTACAATTTGTTGTTAGAAAAGCAAATGAACTGTTCACTTGGACAACTGACAACTTCCAGAATTAGTTACATGGGCCTGCTCCAAGGCTCATGTCTAAATCCCCTGGTTTATAGCCTTTACGTCAAAGATATTGACAATTGTTTGGCAGAACAATGCACGCTATGACAACTTGTTGACGACAGTGTGGTTTCGTTAAGAGGCTCACATGCCATCAACTTGCAAGGACCATTGCAAAATCTCCTATCTTCTTGGGCTAGGAGTCTGGGGATCGAATTCTCACCGTAGAAAACTGAACTGGTAGTGTTTACTCGAAAGCGGTATCCAGCCCAACTGCAGCTTAATATTTTGGGGCCTGGTTTGATTCAAAGTGCAGTTGGAATGCCCACATTACGTATTTGAAGCAAAAATGCCAGATCAACTTTCTCCGTTCAATTTGTGGCACATGGTGGGGTGCTCATCCGGGACTCCTCATAACTCTTTATAAAACAACTATTGTCTCTGTTCTAGAGTAAGGCTCTTTTTGCTTTTTTCTCGGCAAGAAAAAGTCACCTTATAAAATTGGAACGAATTCAATACCGTTGTCTGCGTATTGCTCTATGACTGTATGCAATCAACGCATAAAATGAGTCTTGAAGTTCTGGCAGGCGTAAAACCCCTCCAGTGTCGGTTCTGGGAGCTTCCGCTCAGAATATTAATCAAATGTGGAGTGAAAAACGGACAACTTTGAAGAAATGTTAGGGCTGAACATACAATCTCGATTTATGAGAATTTACCATCACTACATATCGTCGGATATGTGTCTTCCGTGTTATACTCCAAACCGTGCTCACTTCACATATAGCAGTTCCTCAATTCATTATGATCTTTCCATGAAACAAGCAGCTCATGGTATTCCGGAACAACTTCGTTCTATTATTATTCCACGTATTTTTAATGAAAAGTACCAACTCGTCAATTCCTAAAAAAGTGTTTTCACTGATGGGTCTCGCCTCAATGGATCCACTGGCTTCGGTGTCTTCAATGAAAACTCTAGCGCCTACCACAAATTTCAGGAACCTTGTTCTGTCTACGTTTCTAGGCTGGCAGCAATCAACTTCGCATTGGGGATGATTTCCAACTTGCCCGCAGACTATTACTTCATCTTCTAGCACAGCCTCAGCTCGATTGAAGCTCTTCGGTTGATGAAACCTACACACTACCAAAATGTCATGTAAATTTCTGTCTCCTAAGACCGACACATGCAAGCGTCCTTTAGCACATAAGAATGAGTTCAAGAGATGAGAAAATAAAGACACTCATCTTATTTCCTTTCAAAATTAAGGGAACAGATGAGTGTGCTGGTCGAAAGATCATATTTGATCACCTTTGTATGGGTCCCTTCACATTTCTCAATCCCAGGCAATGAGAAAGCAGACTCGCTCGCAAAGGTGGGCGCCTAGGAAGGCGATTTGTAGGATAGACAAATTTCACACGATGAATTTTACCATTTAGTACGTCAGAGTACCCTTTCGAGTTGGCAAACCGATTGGGACACCGGAAAACGAGATCATTCCTATTGTTTCATCGAGGGCGTGGTTTAAGGACCTGCACGTTAGCCGTGATTTCATCCGTGTGATGAGTAGACTTATGTCCAACCACTACCAATTAGATGCATATCTCTTTCGAATTAACCTCGTAGACAGCAATCTTTGCCGGTGTGGAAACGGTTATGATGACATCGATCACGCAGTCTGGCAATGCACGGATAATGACGCCGCCAGAACACGACTTTTGAATACCCTAGAGGCCCACGGAAGACAACCTTATGTTCCTATAAGAGATGTGTTGGGATCTCACGATCTGTGCTATATGCAATCGATTTATGTGTTCCTTCAAATGTCTAGTATAAGAATTTAATCTGCTTGTGTTTTTCTTTTTCTTTATTCATTAGTTTGTGTTTGTTTTGTTCCGACATCTCGAGGAGTCTCATCGTCGCCCAATGGTAACCGCATCTGGGCGAATACAAAAAAGGGAGCCCTGACCATTTCGTACTAAGTTATTGTGCTGGCAACAACTATCTGATGAGACTACAGAATCCTATTTCCATGTTCCTCTTTCCAACCCATCCCAAAAAAATGTCACCTATTTTAACCTCGGGTAAACCGCGAGCAAACGGCCCAAGTCCTACTAATCCTAGTATTAAGTCATTACATTATACAAAAATCAATGAATTATCGGCTCCGTAAAGCTAACGCAATTGAGCCTCCCAAATAAATGAACTAGATAAAAAAAAACATGTTTTCGTACAGGATAAAACATATTCTCATCAACTGCCTAGTATTCAACTGAACATTAAAACATGTAGCAAACGAAATACATGAGTTCAAATGACATATGCCCGATAAACACAGCAGTTGAGAAATACGAGAAGTAGATTGAATTACCTTTTTTCCTGCACAAACAACTACAAAGCCACATGCAGATCAGCTGACCAACGTACAGAAAATTTAATCAACGGTAAATTATTCTTCAATATAATCAACGTTTGCACCTATAGGTACCTATACTGCATTCCTTATATAGATTCGTACCACTTCATAGGACCGCTGAGGAATACCTGAGAGGTATTATTTTGGTATTGTCTTACCTCAATTTGGTATTCACATAACACCGTGGGAACCATTTTATGGTATTATCCTTGAATAACTTGATAAATCGCCTTGGTTTTTATGAGTGCTGCATAAGAGGTAAAATACCTGAGGATGTCTAAACTACAGCATTTTCATGAAAACTGCCATGAATTTTGACAGGTCATAGTATTATCTTTTTCTGTTTACATACCAGTTTCATAGTAGAATGTAGAAAAAAAATTGTAGGTGTGTATTTTTATTTTAACCCTCAGATCGGTAGTTCTCTATGTAGAAGCAGTTACTTGACAAAACCATGATCTCCAAACAACGCCGTATCCTGTCAATTTTAACGTAATTTTCTCTTACTGTTAGGAACACTGTTAACAGTGAATAACCCTCGACCATTCGCCTAATGGATGGATTACCAGCAGCTTTAGACTAAGCTAAAACGGTATCAACACACACTTTAATGCAATAATACTTTGTAACAATGCTTTTCCTGATCATTCGCCAGTGATTACTACAATAGGAATCAGTGCCGTGAATAGTTAAAATCTTATTCTAAATTAAACGTGCTACTTATATCTAGAATGTATGCCTAAATATCAATACCTAATTACTCCTTAAACTAGGTTTCCTTTATCTAACTAAGCCTAATTGTGTATTTGTTGCTGATCTATTGTTAAAGGTGGAGACTAAATGTCAGTAAAAATAAGTGTGAAGAGAAGCGTATGTAAAATTATAAGAAAACTAATATATTTCAGCTTCGAGATAACTATCGAGCCAAAATTCTTGTTTGCTTCATAAAATCCGAAACGTCAGCAACACTTACATAACCTTCGATTAATTTCTTGTGCGCTGAGAGTAGCACAAGCAGCCCCCTTCTTTACTAAGAAGGGGTCCAAACTTCTATCAAAACATTCTTCTTACCCGAGAAATACACATTTTGTGTTTAAGTTGCCTGGATATTTCTCATGTTTGGTTGAAACTTGTGTTTCATTTGTATGAGAGCCCCCCCCCCCCCCCTTCCAGAGGGAGAGGAATCTCAAACCACCGTAAAAAAACCTGCCTCCAAAAATCTCCACATGCCGAATTTTATTGGTAAATTAACGGCGATCGGTTTAATTTATTTTTATTTGCATGAGAGCCCTCCGTTAAAATCCCCAAAAAAAAAAAAATCCTCCAAACATACCAGATTTGGTTTCATTTGCTCGATCAGCTCGACTGGCAGACAGACATTCAGACAGGCAGACAGACAGACTACAAGTACCAGCAGTACCAAGTTACAGGGGTTCCTGACCCAGCTGTTAACCCCGCAACGCAACAGTAGCACAGCTCGAGGGGATAGTGTTGAGAAGAAAAACGCGATCGAGGTAGTCAAAAAATCTGATCGACGAACTCTATGACTATGTATAGGATAGGCACAACGTCCACAAGGAAATCAAAGAGATGGTGACCCGTGCCGTGATTGCAACCGAATGCGAACAGGACCCACTGAGGATGAGAGTAGAGTCTGCAGAAAAAGTCTTGAAGACAGCCAAAAGGCAACGACTGAAGCACTGGAGACGCCGAAGATATCCGTGAATCCACGTTCAGAGAAAAAGAAAAGGGACACACCAGAAGGTGATGAGGAGCTGAAATAGCTCCAAAACGACAAGGAGGAAGGTGAAGACAGTGAATGGCGGCCTTTCGGCAACCAGAAAGACAAGAAAAAAAATCAGCAGCAAGCGGAAGCGTCAGGAGAGATAAAGAAGCAGATGTCTAGGACTCGTCGGGAGCGAAGTAAGGGTGACGCTCTCATTGTTAAGGTAAATAGCGGAACGACGTACCCTGAACTCCCCCCGAAAAGTGAGAACTGATCCGGTGTTGAAGGACCTAGGGGAGAAAGTGAGATGCTCTTCGAGCTGAAGAAGGATCCTGACATCAAGAGTACAGCCTTCAAGACGCTCGTCAAAAACTCTCTAGGTGAGCAGGCGATAGTCAGAGCTCTCTCACAGGAGACTGTGATCGAGTGCAAGGATCTTGACGAGATCACAACAGAAGACGAGCTGAGAAGGGGGCGCTGCAGGAGCACTGCAGTCTTACCAATGAGCAGCTGTACCAATGACAATCCAACAGCTATAGCCAACAAGCTGTTGGAGACGGTTCGTGTAAAATTAGGTGGCTGGTGTTTACTCTGAGAGTCGGTCCTCGAGTTCCAAAGGAAAGATGCTTTAAGTGCATGGGTCACTTGGCGAGTAACTGCAAAGATCCTGATAGATCTGATCTGTGCAGGATATGCGTGGAGAAGGGCTATTTTGCTAGAGACTGCACAAAGCAACCGAGATGCATGCTTTGCAAAAAGGGAGGACGGAAACGACCACATGACGGGGGGCTACAGATGCCCTGTACATAAAAAGGCGATAGCAGGTCGGCAGTAATAGAGGTCTCAAATAAACCTCAATCATTACTACATAGCACAGCAACTGTTTTGGCAGTCAACAACAAAACCAATGTGTGACGTTGCAATCAATGTGGAACCGTATCATGTTCCTCCCGATAACGGAAACTGGGTAGCAGATAGAGCGGTGAATGCAGCGATACAAGTGATGGGCATATTCCCCATCCAGGAAGTAGTGTTCAGTTCATGCGTGAAGGGTTCGTGATCGCCAAAATCAACGGGATCTCTGTATGCAGCTTCCATGCACCCCCAAGGTGGACCATGGATCAATTCCACCAGATGCTGGATGCACCGACAGAAAATCTCATCGAAAGAAGGCCGGTCGTCATCGAAGGATACAATGGCTGTGGTGTGGGGCAGCAGAACCAACGCTAGAGGGTGCAGCCAGCTAGAAGCCTTGGCAAAGCTGGAAGTTACACTATCAAACGTAGGTTTCGCTAGCACTTTTCGCAGGGATGGTCGTGAATCCGTCATTGATGTTACCTTCTGTAGTCCGCCGCTGATGACAAATATGACCTGGAGAGTGTGTGAGTAGTATAGCCATAGCGACCATCCGGTGTTGTATCGACCAGTGAAATCCAGTCGCAATACGAAGGACAAATAGTTGCGATCGGAAGTGGAAAACGAAGGTCTTCGATAAGGAACTTTTTGATGAGGCACTTCGGTTTGACAACGAAATCTCGAACCGAAACGTGGAATACGTTTACGAATTCGTTTGTAAAGGCATGCGACGCAACCATGCCGAGGAAACTGGAGCCGAGGAACAAGCGACGCCCAGCTTACTGGTGAAATGAGCAACTCAGCATCCTTCGGGATAGTTGTGTCAGAGCAAGGAGGCGTGTCCAGAGAGCTAAAACCGCAGCAGACAGAGAAGTACATAGGGTGGAATACCAGTGGTATTTCGAGCGGCCAGAATTGAATTAAAACGAGAGATCAGACTAAGCAAGACGAACTGATACAAGAAGTTGCGCCGATCCGCTGATGTTAACTGCTGGGGAGAAGCGTACCGTATTGTCATGGCGAAGATCAAAGGCCCATAAATGGCTACAGAGCTAAGTCCAGAAAAACTGAAGGTTATCGTAGATGGACTTTTCCGACGATCCAACAACGTGGCCACGTACACCGTACGGCGAGGAACAAAAAAGTAATGTTGAAAGCATGCAAGTGTCAAACAAGAAGCTCGTGGCAGTGGCGAAAGGGCTTAAGGTGAACAAAGCACCCAGACCGGATGGAATCCCAATCGTGGCTCTGAAAGTGGCGATTCAGGCATTCCCGGAAATGTTCAGGGATGTGCTACAGAAATGTGTAGAGGAAGGCCATTTCCCGGACTGGTGGAAAATACAGAAATTAGTGTTGTTACCGAAAATTCGGTTTTCGGAAAGGAAAGTCTACGGTGAATGCCATTCGGACAGTGGTCGAGAAAGTCGTAAAGGCGTCCAAACAGAAGAGGAGAGGCAATCGATATTGCGCTGTTGTAACGATTGATGTAAAGAACGTTTTCAACTGCGCCTTAGCTGCACAAAATGAGAATCCCTGATTACCTGTTTAGAATTTTGAAGATTTACTTTCAGAACCGGGTGCTGACCTATGAGACCTCCTAAGGTAGAAATCGGTGAATATTACGGCGGGAGTTCCGCAAGGTTCCATCCTTGGCCCAACACTTTGGAACGGGATTTACAACGGGGTGCTGACGACGAAGGTTGCCAAAGGCGTAGTGGTCGTCGGTTTTGCAGATGATATCGTATTATTAGTGAAAGGTGAAACACTGGAAGAAGTGGAAATTCTGGCGACCGAAGCAATCGGCATAATTGAAAATTGGAAGCAGGCTACAAAGGTGCAGATATCCCACAACAAAACGGAGGTGCTAATGGCCAGAAGTGCAAAGCGGTACAGCGAGCAAAAATCGTCATCGGAGGGCTTGCCATAACCTCGAAACGCGTGCTGAAGTATCTGGGTGTGATGATTGACGACCGGCTAAATGTCAACAGCCACGTAGATTATAACTGTGGGAAGGCGGCGAATGCTATCATTTACTGGTTGGCGTATCATCATCGATACTGAGACACGGATGTCCAGCCTGGGTTGCAGCGCTGGGATCCAAGTGAAATCGGGCGAAATTGAGCAGTACGTCCAGGCTCATGACCATGCGAGTCGTTAGTGCGTACAGAACTATTTCATCGGAAGCAGCGGAGAAATACCAGAGGAGTTCGGAAACTGGTGAGAGCGAAATCGAGGGCAAAATGGCAACTCGATTGGGACATGGGGGAAAACGGACGATGGACGCACCGGCTCGTACTGGATTTGTCTTTCTGAATGAAGAGGAAGCAGGTGTAATTTTTTTTCTCACAGTTCCATTGATTCCGAACAATTGCTTCACAGACACAATTCCCTTATATTCAACGGTTATCACGGGGTATCAGATCTACCACCGAACCCTAGTCCTAATTAATTCAAACTAGGGAACATATTTGTTTTTGTAGTCAAAGGAACGTATAATAGTCCTTATTACATTTTATGTCTTGTGAAAAGTGACAATACTCGGGTTGTGCCACCGAGGATGAGCTTGGAATAAAGAAAACATGGTTAGTCTTCATTTATGTGAATTCTCATTTTCTATTTGATGTTCTATAGTTTGAATTGGTTAGGACTAGGGTTCTGATGCATGGTCAGTATCGGAGTTATTGTTTGTTTTGTTGCAATGAATCCGGTTTTGACTGATAAAGGGGCGCGCCTTTGAAGAGTGCTATCGCTCACAAAGGGTTTAAACAGCGGAAACTTTCAATTAAACCTGATTCATTGCCAACAAACAAACAATGACAACTGTTACAACACCGAATACTTCATCATTTCTCAATAGTGATGAAGTAACTCGACATGCACTAAACAAAGGATACGGAATATACTACAATAGATCAAATTACTGGTCGCAGTGGTTTATGTCCCGAACAGAGGAAAAAAAACGGTTATCAAGTTATGATATTTTCAAGATTACACTTATGAAAACTCATGTACCTTTTGGAAAAAACTAGTCTTGAGTCAAACAAAAACATGATACCTAAACCATGTGCAAATTTTCATCCAAATCGGAGAGAATTCTGCAAGATTGTAAAAGCATCTAGCATTCACATTAATAGACAATTTTAACTTACAATTTTGGCTTTATTAACAAAATATATTCCATGTTAAATCAATGCCAGCATATTAAATTGATCTGTTATTTTTTTCTTTATCTTTACTAATTGCTTCGAAGTCTGATGAAAACGTTTCAACTTCTATGAGATCCGCAGTCCAGCCCATTTCGTTTCGATAAAACTGAGCCGACAAACATTGTGCGAACCACCGGATTAGACGCCAAATCACAGAACCAGTTAATCCAACTATCTTGTTGCGAGTTGAGAGAACAACCGGAAGACATTGTCAGTCGTTGCGGGAAACGTTTTTTTTTTTTGCGATGACATTAACGGTAATAAACGCCACCGAACGGTGAACCGGTCGCAGTAGCTCGTCGACGTCAGCCTGCAAAACGGAACACAACATCAACGAGAGGCGCTGCTGTGTAGCTCGACCTCATCAGTGGCGCTGAAGATCTACGAAGAAGCGAGAGAGGTTATCAGTTTCGTCTTTATCTCCTGCCACCGTCGTCGTCGTAAGAACGGAATGGAAGCTTCGAGCAGTGAGGGGGTGGGAAGCGCCAGGGAAAGTTAAAGTGTACTAACGATTGCGAGTGGAAAGATCGGTGAAATGTGATTACCTTTCTAGCCGAGCGAGAAGGAGCGAGAGCTTGTTTGGGGGATGGAGAGATTGCAATTCAAATTGAATCAATTAGACGCCCGTAGTGAAGTAGCTGATGGGGCGGGTGCTTGAAGAAATCAATACACGGACTTGCTCTTGTGCTGATGCTGATGCTTCTGCAAGGTGGGAGACGATGCTATCGATAGTCATGTATCGGAAAGTTAAGCTAAAATGCTACTCACATCGAGTGGGCTGTCAGGCTTTGGGGTGCTGTGAAAAGGCAGATACTGGAAGATGGCTCTAAAGTTTTCCCTCGTTCAGGTGGGAAAGTATTAGAGTGACTGCTTTGGATCGATGAAGTATCGAAAGTCGATGAATTGACTCCAATCATAGTATTAGTCATTGGTTACAATGAAAAAGTTTATGCGACTTAAAATTTGTTTTGAAGCTCTAGAGCATTTCCAATACATTTTATCTATTTCTTACAAACTGTAATATTTTCACTGATGACTTTTAAGTTGTTTATCTGAGCATGAGATTTCATGATTTTTTGGGATGTTGATGAAAAATGTAACACTTATTTTTGACTCGCATTTAGATTGGATAATTCTCATAACGCTTTGGCAACGGACCGCCATTTCACAGAAAATATATTTTTGACTACGTAGGCAACCGAAAATCAAATGAAGCATTTAGTACACTAAACATTTATTTTCGTAAATTAGCTGTCAATCGTTTTGTGAACATGGATTTTGTACATTGAACAAATGTCTCGTAAATTGTATGAAACATTCATATTGTTTGTCATCTGGTGAAATGTAATCATAACTCCTTTTTGTACAATGCAAAGAATGAATTTCTTGAAGACTAGTCAATCGCTGCTTCTCTTATATCGTACTCATACATGTTAGTTTTGCTGCTACGGTAGGCTGGAATTATTGATTTATCTCAACATAAAAACTTAACTGTTGTCGTGATTTATAACTCAATATTCATTAATCAAGTCACTTCTCACGAGTCAACATGGTGAAATCAACAACGGATTGAATAACAGCTCCTCCCGAAAATACAAGATCGAACTCCATGTCAGAAACACTGAATATAGCTGATTACGCTTTTCTTTGTCATTAATATTTTGAGTCGATATAGTAGATCTCTCGGCTATTTATGCAAACACCAGAGATACGTTTTTTTTGTAACAAAGTATTGTATTGTTTTGTATTTGTATTATTTCTCGTAAAATACGCAAATGTTCTTCCTGTACCAACAAATCCTTTGTACTTTTGACAGTTGCGTGTGCTTCATTAAAACCGAAGGTAGCTTCTTGAAAAGTACAAACCAGTTGTCGTTGCAGAAAACAACGAGTAGATTCGTTAAAACAAACTTCGATTTCGTAATATAAACGAAATTTAATGTTCAGTGTAATTGCCCAATCTATATGCATAAAATAGAATTTCTTTCTGTCTGTCTGAACCTTATAGAATCAGACACTACTGAACCGATTGACGTAAAGTTTTGGATTGAGGGTTTTTTGGGGCCGGAAAAGGTTTTTATGATAAATAGAGACCTCTACCTTCTCTGAAAAGGGGGACTCCCATACAAATGAAACACAAATTTCTGCATAACTCGGGGCCTAATCAAGCAAAAGAAACCAAATTTTGCATGTGGAAGTTTTAAGAGGCAAAAAATGTTTCTTTGGTGGTTTGAGACCTCTCCTCTCACTAGAAGGGGAGGCTCTCATACAAATGAAACTGAAATTTCTGCATAATTCAAGAAAAGTATAGTAAATGGAACCAAGTTTGGCATGTGTGGATTTTTTAGGCAAAAATTAATCTACTGTGGTTTGAGACCCTTCTTCTCTCTGTTAGAGGAGAGGAGGGGAGGGGCTCCCATACAAATGAAACACAAATTTCTGCATAACTCGAGAACTTATCAAGTAAATGAAACCAACATTAGCAGGTAGATGTTTTTGAAGACAAGCAATGTTTCTATGATGGTCTGAGACCGCTCCGCCCGCTGAAAGAGGGGGCTTCCACACAAATGTAACACAAACTTTTGAATAACTCGAGAACTAATCAAGCAAATGAAACCAAATTAGGCATGTGGAAGAGAGAAATGTTTCTAAGATGGTTTGAGACTCCTCCACCCTCTGCAAGGGAGAAAGGAACGGGCTCCCATACAAATAAAACACAAGTTTCTGCATAACTCGAGAGCTAATCAGGCATATGGAACCAAATTTGGCAGGTTAAAGTTTTTGAAGAAGAGAATTACTTCTATGGTGGTTTGAGACTCCACCGCCTTTTGGCATAATTCGAGAGCTTTGGAGATAAGAAATATTTCTATGGCAGTTGAAGACCCCTCTCTCCCTTGAAGGGGGAAGGGGGTCTCAAACAAATAAAACACACATTTCTGAATAACTCGAGAACTAATCAAACAAATGGAACGCAATTTAGCATGTGAGTGTTTTTGGAGGCAAAAACTGTTTGTATGGTGGTTTGAGACCCCTCCCTTTATTGAAAGCGGGGGCTCCCATACAAATGAAACACAAACTTCTGCTTAACTCAAGAACTAATCAAGCAAATGGAACCAAATTTGGCACGTGGGCTTTTCTGGAGGCAAGAAATGTTTCTATGGGGGTTCTTTCATGCAAACGAAACACTAATATGAACCAAACATAAGAATTATCCCCTTTGTTATGACATTTTGTATGCAGGAGTTTTTAGGGCCGAAAATGTTCTTATGATGGTTCGAGACTCCTTCCCTGTCTGGAAATGGGAGAACGAAGGGGAAAGGGGGTGCCAAATAAATGAAACTCAAATTTCTGCATAACTCGAGAACTAATCAAGCAAATGGAACCAAATTTAATAATCCTCTCCCTCTTTGAAGTGGGCTCTCATACAAATGAAACGGATATTTCAACCAAACATGAAAATTATTAAGGCAACTAAAACACAAAATGTGTATTTCTCGGGAAAGCAGCATGTTCTGATAGAAGTTTGAACCCCTTCTTATTCAAGCAAGGGGGATGCTTGAGCTACTATCAGGGCTACATAATGCACGAGAAGTTTTTTTTTTTTTGTTTTGTTTCTTTATTATAGTGGCTTTCAGCCTCCTGGGCTGGTTCGCCACTAATACGAGAAGTTAATCTTAGGTTATGCAAGAGAAAATTACGTTTAAATTGATACAATATGGCGTAGTTTATACATTAATGTTTTATCTATGAAATGCTTCTACACAGACAGAAAACCATGGGAGAAACTAACGATCCGAGGGTTAAACTAAAAACACACACCCATAATTTATTTCGCAGAATTTACACATTTGAAATAAAACCATAAAATCACCAGTCTTACTAAATTTTCATTCATTTAGTTGCAAGCGTAGCAAACCTCGCACTGGACTCAGCTAGTTTAATATAAACGACCCATATTCACCAGAAAGCGTTCCTGAGATGTATCCAAAATCGGTGGACAAATTCCAAAAGGAACTAATACAATCCGTTTGGCGCTTGTTATAAGCTAAGAGGTCAATGCTTGCTGAGAAAATGCCTTATTCTGCAGCTCACAGACATACACGCATACATGTACACACAGGCAACTTAAATACTCGTCGAACAGATTTTAATGGTATGTAACCTTTCAAAAAAAGTCAGATTTTCAAGCGATCGCTATTGTTTTTTCATAAGACCGATCCCAACGATGAGTTTCATGTTTGTTGCAAACTGCTTGCCAGTTTTAAAAACTTTGAACTGTCAATAATAAATCGAGAACACGTTCATCGCAATGTGATGTTTTAAAACTATTGGTCGCTCATTAATTCGTGTTTACAAAACTCACTTCCAAAACCACCCAAAAAAACGCGAATTTGACAATCATCAGTCATAACAGCTGGCACAATAACAAAGAAACCCATTTTAAAACAATATTACATCCGTGTTTCAATTCGCGGTGAAAATAGACAGAGCCGTCAAGCAGTTACAAATCTGTTGAAAAAAATTGCCCGAAAAGTAGAACTGCAACACAGCATTGGGAATGGCTTGATTCAGTCTTAGTTGTAAACTATAAGGGCATCTCGAGCGGTGGTCTATTTTTGGAACAACTGTATCCCTGATTTGTATAAGCAAAACCAATTTGGTGTTCCCCACACTGGTGTTATATTTCTTGTTGTAAAACCTGCCAAAACCTGTCATCCCGTCAATCATTCTACATCAGAGATCGGATTTTTTTTTTCGCAGAGATCGTAGATATTTTGCAATGAGTAAACTTTTTGCGATGGTTTGACCAAATAATTTATTGCCAGTAATGCGTCGTTAGCAGAAGACGAGGAGTACTTACTCTTTCGTTTAGCTAAAGGTTTAACAACATCTCAGAAATTCTATTTAAGTCACAGAAATTCCTTCAACTTATTAAAAGTTTGGCAAATTGACCAACTTCCCATATTAGTTTTTGAAATTCTCGTGAATTATTAAAATGTTTGTGATATTCGGCTTTTTATCATGAAATATGTACCCACTGGAAGTCCAAAAAACTTCTACCCCGCATTGGGGATGTAAGGCAAAAGGAATACGTCCTTGGTACTGCTATATCTAAGCCCTTCGCTCGATTTTCAATACTTCTTTTCAATTTTTAACCTGCCGTACACTTACGGAACTATCAACACTTTCTCTTCATATATTTCATTCTAGCGAACATTACTGTCCACTCTTGGGGCCTCATGGTGATGAGCGAACATCTTCTTCTACATTAACTTCTGGGAAGCTATATCTGCTTCTCAAAGTTCTGGTAATTTCCAGAAAGTTGTTGCTATTTCATCGATGATCAGCAAACTATTTGAAAGTATAGTGCACAAGCGGAGCAATGTTCCAAAATTATCGCTAAGAAAGTTGGCGAAACTAGAAACCGTTGCACAGTGGTTCAGAATACGTATTTAGCTGGAAAGATTCATTTTCAGCCTTAGTTTAAAGTTGTGGAGCAAAATTGTCGTCCACAAAGTTGTTCTTAATAACAAGGTGCTTCTTTTGGTGTAAATGAAAACTAGGGTGGTCCTTAGTTTTAGAGAAATCGAAGATCTAGTTATTTGCAGGAATAAAGGCATACATTATCCGGAAAATTTGTAGACTAAATAATTTCTAGCAACTTTTGTGGTATATTTTTTCTGTACCTTTTGATATGACCGAATTAGAGCATTTTTTCTCACGTAGCTTCTGAGGGTGTCCCTATTAAAAACCAATTATTTCGCTGTAACATTTTATTTCAAATGTTTCACTAAAGTAGTCTTTCCATTGATTCTAGAACAACAAAAGTTACAACTTTTTGTGTGCTGAAATTGTCTCTATCGTATGTCAAACAAAAGTTATTGTGGTTTTTGTAAACAAAATAGACCTTTTTCAAATGAAGGTGTTTCTAGTTGAGGCAAACCAATATATTTCTTAAGAGAATTTGAAATTTTTATTATTTCATATTATATCTGAAAACTGTAGATAGGTTACTTTTTATAAATTGATACACTTTTGAAAAGGGCGTAATTTTATAAGAAAAACGTTAATTACTCACTAACGATAAGAGATATTGGCAAGATTTATACGTCAAAACTTTTATCTCTTTTAGTTGTAAAAAGAATTTGAAGACAACGTTGTTGGCAAATTTTAAATAAAAAAGTTAAAGCAAAAAACTGTTTTCTCTGTAGGGACACCCCAAATTATTTAAGGAAAACTGTCCTGAAGAAAGATTTTACTTCCGAAATTAATGATGAGTAATTTCGCTATAGGATTTTTGCCGTTTTCAGTTAGTTACTCTAGTTAGAACTTGTGGTTCAGAATGCAAATTTACCCTGATATATATATATATATATATTCTCAGCCAAAGTTTAAAGTTGTGGAGCAAAATTGTCTTCTACAAAGTTGTTTTTAATAACAAAGGCGCTTCTTTTGGTGTAAATGAAAACTAGGGTGGTCCTTAGTTTTAGAGAAATCGAAAATCTAACTTTTTTATTTCTCTGGAAAGTTGTAGAAAAAATAATTTCAAGCAACTTCGTTGGTATAAATTTTTAAGTGCCTTTTGACTTGAACGAATTACAGCATTTTTTCCGGTGTCGCTTCAGAAAACACAGTTTTTTGCTCTAACGTTTTTATTACAAATTTTTCAACAACGTTGTCTTCAGATAATTTTTATAACTTGAAAAGATGAAAGTTTTGACGTGTAAATCTTGCCGATGTCTTTTACCGTTAGCTAGTAATTAACGATTTTCTCATTAAATTACGCTCTTTTCAATTGTTTTTTACTCCATTTACTACCACGTTGAAAATACTTTTAAATTCTCTTAAGAAATATTTTTTTGGTTTGCCCCAACTAGAAAAACCAACATTTGAAAAAAGCCTATTTTGTTTACAAAAACCATAATAACTTTTGTTTGACATACGATAGAGACAATTTCAGCACACAAAAAGTTGTAACTTTTGTTGTTCTAGAATCAACTGGAAGATAATTTTGCTGAAAAATTTGAAATTAAATTTTACAGCAAAATAATTTTTATAGGGACACCCTAAGCTACGTAAGAAAAAATGCTCTTATTCAGTCATATCAAAAGGTACAGAAAAAATTACCCAAAAAAATTTTCTTTTGATTATTTAATCTACAATTTTTCCGTAAAATATATGCTCTTATTTCTGCAAATAAAAAATTTAGACCTTCGATTTCTCTGAAAAAAAGGACCACCCTTGTTTTCATTCACAACAAAAGAAGCGCCTTGTTATTAGAAACAATTTAATGGAAGACAACTTTGCTACAAAACTTCAAAATTAGGCTGAAAATTATAACAAACCTTGTTACGACTAACGGATCATGAAATAAATTTATTTAAGATGTTTTCATCTGGATAACCGTAAAACATACTTTTATCAAATTAAGGTATAATGCCTTGAGAGACACAATCTGCGACGAAAAATAAATTAATTCTAACTCTTGCTGATATGGTTTTGCTAAATATTAACAAAACTGTTACAAAGTTTGTTATGTTTATGTCATATCTATATCATAGTTTGCTATAGATTTGTAACCTCTAGAGATTTTTTTTGTAACAATTTCTGATATTTTAACAACATCGGCGTTCTAAATTCTAACAACCTCTGTTATGAAAACAGCTTAACTGAATAACAAAACGTCAAATATTTTTGTTATTCCCTTTTGGTCGGGTATGCATTGGCTTATTTTGTTATCATCTGTTATGTTAAATGTTGTACACTCAGCAAAACAAAAAAAAACACTACCACGTTTTTTCCACATTTAATTATCAGTAATTAATTTTCATCAAAATCATTTTTTATATCATGTTCTGTGAAGAAAAAGGAAACAAACCAAGGTATATATATTTCGACTTTTCGAGACATTCAAATAACAGAACGAGAAAACGGAAACAATAGTTCAAAATAGAAATAACACCACCTTAGCTTTTAACTAAAATCAGACTTTATTTCTTAGGAAACAACATGAAGCTGTGAACTTAGTAATGTGTGTAGGAACCGTTGTTACGTATAACTTCAATCAGACGCGATTTCATGGACCAAACCAGTTCTTCAATAGTATCCTGCTCAATTTGCTCCCAGCATGCTCGAACTCGGGTTTTCAGCATATTTACGTAGTTAAATGACTAAAATATTTACCTGCACTTAGTTATTCAGAAAAAGCACCAAAAAATGAAAAAAGTGCCACTAAATTATTAAGGCCTGTGCCAACAAATAATGTGTGATCAGCATTAAAAATTTAGGAATGAGCAATAAAAAATGAGAAAAGATCATCGGATAATCTAATTGTGACCGGTTAATCTGTCAAATAAAGCAACAGCTATTAGTATATGTGCAATTAAATATGGCAGTATTGCCGCCAAATTATGTAATTTGAGCACTAAACTATTCGCATAGGTATGTCTTTCAATTTTATTGGATTTTCCCATAAAAACAGTAAAATGAGCAATGGATAAATAAATAACCACAATAAAAAAACTCAAATGTCCCTGTCTTTAAATACAAAAATAATTTGATATCGTGAAAACTTTCCCATGAAATAAGAAAACTCCATTTAAAAAGGGAATGGGTTCCAGAGAGCAGAAAACAAATTCATGCATAAAATTGGGAATAA
Source organism: Aedes japonicus (assembly GCA_034211315.2). Taxonomy (NCBI): domain Eukaryota; kingdom Metazoa; phylum Arthropoda; class Insecta; order Diptera; family Culicidae; genus Aedes; species Aedes japonicus. Next base: position 36,893 of record JASCZW010008531.1, read on the forward strand.
GCCATAAAAAGTTGTGATGTGTTTTAGGACAAATTGCAAAGTGGTAAAATGAGCAATGACTATTCAATAATGTGCAATAGACAATGCTATTTTTGCTAATGGACTAATGAACGTATACATTCCAACTAAAAGTTGTCGAGCTTCTCAAACTGACATTTTTAACAAATTATATGTTGAGCTTACCAATAACCATAAGACTGTCATTTGTATTGAAAAAAATATTGTCGGAAAGGAAGATCATTTAATTTGGTCACTACTTATAAATACGGTTGAAAAATGTGTCCATGCCAAGGGAAAGTACAAAAATCAACATGTGATAATTTTGAAATAGTCACCAAAGCCTCATATCAATGTTCAGGCGCACAAATCAAAACAGTAATCGGAAATAAAATATTTGGGCAATTTATATAATATGAAAGCAGTACTTAAATAAAGACTCACTCATTTGAATGGCTTACATTTTCAAAGAAGATTGGTAACAACGCCAGTAAATTCTTATTATTTCCGAACATAGTTCGTCGTTCAAAACGTTCAAACTCATTCCTAAATTTTTAATGCTGATCACACATTATTTGTTGGCACAGGCCTTAATAATTTAGTGGCACTTTTTTCATTTTTTATTGCTCAAATCTCTCTTTTAATTGATGCTTAATTATGCTGCCGTAGTTGAATTGCTTCCCATTTTCGTTAACGCAGCGGGCAAGTATCGACCAAAGGTTTTCGATGGGGTTTAGATCCGGAGAACAAGCTGGACACTCGAGAACCTCGATACTTTTTTATCGGAAAACCACGCAAAAGTCTGTTTTGAGTCGGGGACTGCAGCATTATCTTGTTGGAAAACAAACTTTGGACCCATCAATGACTTGCTGTGTTCAATCAAACTTATCTTCAGCATTTCTATGTAATCCTCCGATTTCATCGTTGTTGAAATCCACGCCAATGGAAGCTTGCCTCGGAAGGAAAATGCTCCCCAAACCATCAGGGTACCACCACCAAAGTTCCTGCTCATTTTAACATCCGGGTCCTTGCGCAAATCGTGCCAGTAGTACTGCCATCCGTCTGGTGCGTCCACGTTGAACTTTTTTTCGTCCGAAAAAAGCACGTTTTTTCGTTAATCGGTCCAGGAAATGTACTTCTAAGCGAAATTGAACCGATTCAACTTATGCCGTTCTGTAAGGTTGGGTTTTCCGAGTCTCTTACGCCACTCCAAGTTCTCGCTGCTGGAAAAAAAAACGACGTGTAGTCACTGGAAGCTCCAATTCTGCACGGATTTGTGACGCTATTCTTTTCTGATTCGTTGCAATTCTACATATTCTCCGTTTATCCTTAGCTGAAGGCTTACTTTTCTGCCCGTGTTTCTCGATGCGGCCACTCTTATCGCCATTTTTCAAGAAGCTTCCGATAACCGTGTGTGATCGAAAGAGTTTTCGACCGATTTTACGATTCGAAAGGCCTGCTTCGTGGTTGGCGCTGATTTTTACCTTTTTCTCGTACGTCAGATGCTTGGATCGACCCATTGCCGTAAAACAACAGGGAAAAAAAATTCGGTCTCACTACAATTTGAAGAAAACTTAACCTCCAATCGGTTTGAATGCAAATTAAAACAAATACCTGTCAAATAAGAGCCAAGGTGTTTTTTATCCAGAGTGGTGTAATTTATGTTTCGCATGGTTTTTTTTATGAATTTCTCAGCTTAAATGTGAATAGTCCCCAACAATTCCAGAACAACTAATCAGACAGACGTCTAGTAGAATACCGTAAGGTGAAATTAGCGTTAAAAATATTACGAAAAAACATGGTGGTGCTATGTTTGTTTCGCTGAGTGTATTCTACGAACCTTATTAGTTGAATGCCAAACTATAAATATTACCAGCATATTTGAACAAGCAATTATGCTCTTTTATCAAAATAATAATTTTAGATATTCGCGTAAGATTTCGATTTCAAATTGATAACAGAATTTGAAACTACTCCTATAAATTTGCTCACAATGCAGGATTTGTTATCAACATATTCACAGTGATAACAAAACAAGGTATTATTATGATATTCAACGAGCATTTGCTTGTTATTCACTCTGTTATGTTGGTTGTTAATTCAGCCTCAATGATAACATATTCAGTGATCAAACGATGATAACCAGGTATTAGAATTTATTATCAATTTGGTATAATCCTTTGCTCGGGTATATCAACCCTAACAAAGTAAAATAACAAACTGATATCAAACAAGTAGCAAGTTTTGCTATCTCAGGTATCATTTTGAACTTACTTATTATCGTACAAAAAATTTAGTTATCAAGATTGACAAATTTTGTTATCATCTGTTATCAATTTTTAAAGACGATGTTTGACGAACGTTACTGAATTCTGCCAGCATGCTGACGAATGTGGAATATTACCAACATGTGATGGATATGAAATTGAGAAGCACTACTTTAGTTATTAGTGTATTAATTTGATATCATCAGTGTTGGAATTCTCACAAAAATATCAGTTCATCGTGCGATACCTTTTCACTTGCGAACTTCCCGTTGCTAGTTTCACACGCCAACGTTTCTTGAGTGAACTTTCTGGGATGAGAGAATGAAACATCGCGAACTTTTTCTACTCGAATCACCGACGCGTGGATACGAATAAAATCAGATCTTTTTTACTCTATATCTGTACACCACATTTGTTCGTGAAAAGCAAACTGCGCATGGAAATGAAATCTAGACAGAAAGATATCTCCCTTGAATAACATCCCGCATGATGACTGTGTGGCCGGGAGGTTGGGTTGAATTTGTCCTCAATGCGTCACGCCATTCCAGCAGAAGATTCCTACCACTCGACTTTTGCGGCGGCACAATACTTAAAAAACAAACATCACAACTCACGTGAAGATTGCCTACACATACTCACTAGAGAAAAAGAACAAAGCCGAGGAGATATTTGGTCTGATCGGATCTTGAATACGAGTGAAACGTTGTGAGATGGAGCAACAAAAGATCTTTCGCGATGAGAACTGAAACGTTTCCTCACTCTGCGCTTTCATGAACTTTAGATTCAAGTTCGTTCGCGAACTTCAAGTGCGAAGTCCCTCGGTGATATATCATTGCACTGAGTAAAGAGTGAACGTTTTTTGAAAATGATTTTTCCAACACTGGATATCATGTTGATAACATAATTTGAAATTCTCTCAAGAAATTTGTTCTTATCACAACATTTGTTATCAAAATGAACTCAATGATAAAATAAAAACGAGTTCATATTGTGATATCCAACGAACATTAATTTGTTATCACTTTTGTTATTTTCGCTGTTTATTCAGCCTAAACGATAACAAATTTAGTGATCAAACACTGATAGTCTGATATTAGAACTTGTTATCAATTTGGTATAAACCTTTGCTCGAGAAGAGGGTCTGCTAAACCTTCAGGCGTCATCTAGAAGCATCATAAATGCAAATATTGAGTGAAAATGTAGCGTAATTTTGAATTTTTTAGTAAATACAGGTTATTTTTAAAGTTGATAATAAAAATACCAAGCTCAAATCTAGACAAAATCGTCAAAAGGTCGAGAGTAACAATTGTAAACAATGTCTTAAAACGTATATTTCCTGGAAATGCCGGGTTGCTAACATCTATATCCACTACCAACGGGAAGGTAATAACTCCTTGTATCTGTTTCTCGTGCTATTTTGTTTGTGGAGCAAGCTGATCCCAGAAAAATACGCTAAATGTCATTGTTTACAAATGTTACTTTCGACGTTTTGTCTTGGAATCATTAGGTTGGAATCAAATTTGGCTACATGTTAAGCTTCGCCCATGAAGCGGAATGGCAGAGACCCTAGTTGGATTTTACGCTGGGTCTAAGTGTTTTATATGTGCTTAATTGAGAACCTGTGAAACACATGGCAGCGAAAATTATAGGTAACAATTTGGTACGACAATTATAGGTAAACAAATCTCGTTTGATTGAAGCATCATTGAGCAACAGCAAGCCACAATTCTCATGTTACCATTTAAAATGCTACAATTATCATAAAGCCGTATACTCATATGCGATTATTTTACAGTCGGACATACAAAATAATCGCATATCAGTCCCAATGCTACTTTTTCGAAGGAAATGATATAAATTTGTTGTTTCTTCAGACAAAGTACATTGTTAGTACTTCAGACACTATTATTGACACATCTTAATTCACATTACAGGGTGAAAAAATATACAGACATCATGTATGTACCAACTTTCATTGCTGTTTTCTCTATTCGATGTTTTTCCATATGGGACTGATATACGTTTCACGACAGTGCACTGAGCCGGACTGTCAATATGTTGTTTTGGCCAGACCTTGCTTTTTCAATCCGGAAAAATTGCTCAGAAATGGTATGCCACCAACAACGTGCTACTTTAATCCAAGGACAAACCCCTCTCAACTCGCCAGAGCAGCAAATATTGAGCAACCGTGAAGCAGAACTAAGGTCCTCCTAAGGGACAACTCAGAAAACCGTTAGAAACAGTTCGAAGCACGTTTGTGCTCAGTATCAAATCTAGTTAATACAACAGCCGGGTTGCATCAAAATAATCGGATGTCTCATCAAATAAGTTGCCTGAATCTTATTATCTTTGAACTTCAAAACCAAACACAATTGATCATTGATAAAATAACACAAATACTATGCGTCATGATTGACCAATTTTTCAACCGTTCCACCCTTTATCTCTAGACTAGTCTTCGGGTGATCCCATTTTGATAATAACCACAACGTACCTGTCTTCCGGAAGCCGCTTGAGTTCCGCCATATCCAGCTCCAGCCTCAGATTGGCTACCTCGCACAGTAGCCGATCCCGATCGGACGTGACTTCCTTCAGTTTCTCCTGCAGCCAGTGGTTCTCCATGGCCAGTTCCTGAGCGGAAATGTACTCACTCTGCTGCAGCTTTTGCTGTTGCTGGATTTGCTGCTGCATCGATGGAGCCGATAGGGAACTGGCCATGTGAATCACCGGGTTGATAGCCTCTACCAGCAGACCATTACTGGTGGCGGCGGTTGTTCCATTGGTATTGTTGTTGTTGTTGTTGTTGCCATTGGCTCCTCCGGTGGAGTTTACCACACACTCACTGTCACCCATTTTGACAAAATTATTTATTTTTTTCTAAAATTTCACACTTTTTCACGCACGAAAAAAACACGAAGCTTTCTCTTCCTCCTTGAATAAGGAGCAGCTGAGTTTTTCTTATCACCTGCTACGATTCGATTAAACGGTAATCACTCACGCACTCACACACAGACGGACCGGTTGCAAATCGATAATCTTCGCCTTGAAATTTCACTCACTGCCGATTATAATCATTTATCATTCACATTTTCCCACTTCTTTTCCGTTTTCTTCCTTGATGCTCTTCCTCCGAAGATAAATTCTTTCACATTGCTTCTTTCGCACACTGGCGAATATCCTTCCGAGGACGATGACGACGACAGAATCTTTCTCGACACTGGTTCTACTTTGTTTTCATTTTCTCCCTCCTTGCTTTGCATCCATGCCGCAGAAAAACATGCGAGCGAAACACTCTCACTGATGCTCCTGGTGGTGGTTCTTTCTCATCGAGCGCTCCCGGCTGACTTCAGAAATGCAATCTCCTACAAAAGCACACACACAATTTTCCTCCCCTCGAATCAAAATCCGTGGGCGATAAAGGTTTTCTTCCCTGACATTCAAATTCGAGAAGAAACACTTCTCCAAATATTCGCAAAAACTCTCCTCGCCTGTTGCAAATATTACCTCTCAGGACTCACTCACTGCTGCCCCATCGAAAAACGCGATCACCAAACCAAACACAACTGCACCTTTTCCGTAAAAATTCGCACTGTGGAACCACGCAATGGTGTCCGCCGAATGGCGCAACACGGCCCCTTGGCAACAAATTGGCCAATTTCCGTACTCCCAAAACCCGGCAGAATGACAACACCGTTTGACGGATTGGATGGAGCAGTTGATGATGCCCGCTTCTCGCCCGAAGGGACCCCGTGCTAAGAACGAATTTCACAGCCTGTGCAAAGAACAAAAACCACACACGCGGGTGACCCTCCCGTCGTCGTCGGCGCAAGAGGACAGAGCAAAGAGACGTGACACGCTACAACACAACAACGAACGACGCGCGGTGAACCCGTTTGGAGAGTTTCCGTACGACTACTGATTCGAACGGCGGCGGCTGCAGCCAGAACAACCCGTCCCGTCGTCTGGGTTTGCTTGCTGTTGGGTTGTATTTGCACGAGACTGGTTTTAAGTTGGGCTCTCCGTCTCTCTCCGGTCGAGCGCGCGTAGGATTTTTGCCTTACCAGCATAGGCCCCGTCCATGTCCGTATGCAGACGGTGGTGTTCGAAACATGCATAGCACATAAGGGATGAAACCAATACAGAGCAAAGTGAGATCAGCAGCCAATGGGGAAAAAAATGCAAGAGCTAATCCACCCGTGGGGAGATCTGACTCTTCTCACGAAATTGAGCGATAGTTTACTTTGTGTTGTATTTCTGATTTGAACTGATAGGGTGTTCGGATCAGTGCTGTAAATAGTCATTTCGACCCAATGCTCTAAATTTGCCATCAACTCGTTCGAAAAGCTGATTTTCACAATAGCACGTATGGAGAAATTGTAGTGCTAGCTTAGTTTCATAAATCTGATTCACAATGTATCAGATTAATGAATATCATTTGAATATAACAATGAATATTACACTTTCTATATACCAGTTAGGGCAATGTAATGTTAAACGAAGTTGTAGAATTTGTTAAGAGCTTCAATTTTATCAAACACCATATTCATGAATTCGGCTCTCGAACAAAGTTATCGGTTAATTTATCCAATCGCACGAAATGAAATTTTGCAGCACTGGTTCGGATGAACCTAAGGGGCAAGACAGCTTTCTTGTGAGTACACAGAAAGAAATCTTGTAGTAAAAACTACCATTTTACCCGACTACGCCTATCTTTAAAACTACCATGAAATTTCAGTCAAATTTACTACGTTTACGGTAAAATTTTCAACGTTTGTGGTATATTTGACAAACCTCATATTGATATCAACCACATCATGATTGATCTAATCGCAGGCATGGTAAAATCAAACGCATTTGTAGTCAGCTGAAAATTGTTGGTGATTACGCTTAATTTAACCCTCGAAAGGGTAGTTTCTACTGCGGCTTTTTTTTGCGTGTAACTTTTTTCTTCTAAGTTATTGCGCATTTTGCACCTCATTAGACTCCTGTGCAAAAAATTTCTGCACAGTGAATATTTTCGCAGCCCACACATACACTTACCATCCAGTTTGAATGATGCGACGACCATGTTACAGACTGCAGGTCTGCTTAGTGAATTCATGACGCTTTTCATTCTTCCGTTTTCTTATGTGATGCTGTGATGACGCATATAATAATAACATAGGGAAATGAAAGAGATAAAAAATCACACTTGCCGGGCCTTTTATCTATTACATTGACGTTTGACAGTTATTTCGATAGCAGATTTTTCTGTCTTTGTTTTGATTTTGCCTATGCTGGTGAATTTTACATACAAGAGCTCCTGGTAAGCATCGGAACAAACTTAATTTGTGGATTCATCATATTGCTACGTATCGGTAAGTCTTTAAACAATCGTTTGATTTTGTGTGTTTTCAAAGCTGTCTTAAATTCATACGGTTACAGAGTAATCAAATCGAATTCCGGAATGCAATCCGAACCAAGTCGAAAACGCAGCCGCGAAACTGCAGAAGAAAGCGAAGATCTTGAATCATCCATTGACGAACCAAATTCATTTGTTGATGTGGAGTACCTGAATAAAGAGTTTGAGGAAGAGGAACAAACTGCTGAATGTTCGGGTGCTTCCACTTGTAAGAGTGCAGATCCCCTAGTGGTCGATTATGGTCTAAACCTGGTGTCGGAAAATGAATCGGAATCCGATGATGATTATGCAGATATGAACGAAGTGATTACGACAAACAGTGGCTTCTCGCAAGAGAAACTCCCGGGCGGACTTTATGGCTGTTGGTTATCAGTTTCCGTTCGTGATTTCAAGGGCCACTCTTCAGGAAAAGAAGTTGGAAAGTGGGGTGTCGCAGGCGATACAGTGAAGGATTTTTTACATAACTGCTGGCTACTCTCAAAACGATACCTAAAGCAAGAGGTACTTTTCAGATGTGACGAGAGCGGTGTTGCTCACCCAATTTGGAGCACGAAAACCCCACAAGAAGCTGATTTCGTTAGATTTGCCTTGTTTAGGGACAAATCCAACCACCGATACTATACGATCGATAAAGTGACTGTTAATTTGCTGCAAAATTGGAGGAAAAATGATATTTATCTGCTTCTTCACGTTTATTCGCTGTCCGTTAACAACAGAAGTGTTTTTAAGACAGTGAAGGACATGCTTTTGGAACCCGTAGCAAAAGACAGGGCAGGCGCAGCTTCAAACAGAGCAGTGGAGAAACTTGTTATAACAAGTAACTGGAAGGCGCAGGATATAGCATGGATGATGTGGGCAAATGCCATTTTTACCGCAGAACCGCATCTTCAGGAAAGTATGACAAACGAAGCGCCACCCGAACATTTGGCCAAATTATTCGCCGCAAAGGAGCAGCAACGATTGAAAGCTATCCGTCGTAGCTTCGCAATGGCCCATAATGTAAATGCCGGCTATCATGATGAAATTGTTTCCATCCGTGCGTCTTGTAATGATTTGGAAACAACTATTCAGACCTTGAACAATCAAATGCAACTGATGAAACGTCGTATCGAAGCTTTGGAGACTCGAGATTCTTTGGGCCAATCGTTCATTTCAGCAGCAGAAGAAACATTACAAGCAACAGAAACAACTTTTTCTCAATCATTGGTAAGTCGAGTTTCAGAACAGGAAGATACTGATCACCTATAATGTTGATATTTCATTTTCTTGTTTTTTTTTAATGAAATGTACCATGTAACACAGAAGTTGCAAGAAATAAAACATGCTTACGGTAGTTTATTTTGCATTTATTATAAAAAAATCAACAATTCAGTGAATTTTACGATGCTTTTTCGAATTTTCTTCGAAACCAAGATTAATTAGACAATCTTCCAGTTCAACCGTTGGGTCGAATCGTCCTCCTCTGATATACCCACATTTTTTGAACAAGTTTGTCATTGGATAATTTGAATACTGCTCCATAATTTCTGCCACAAGTAGCTGCAAATCTCGTTGATGGCATTCTCGATAAGTTCGCCTGAAATGCTGCTTAATTGGTCAAAAACCACCTCGATCGGGTTATAAAAGGGACAATAAGCAGGGAGAAAATGGGAATTATACCAAGAGATCGTAGGAAGTAAATTATCATGGCATCGCAATGTATGCGAGCTCCGTCTAGAATCCAGATTGAGTATTGACCTGGATACATTTCAACATCATCAGAGTTTGCGACAAACTTTCTGCAGCATTCAAAAAACTTAGTTCTGTTGAAGGTTCCATCAGTGCTAAAAACTTCTTCTACGCCGTTTTGTCCAATGAAGCACAACAAGGAAATTCTTGGCTTACGAACAAATTCTCCTCGCAGATGAGCCTCTAACCACGCACTCCATAGCCCCGTGTTTGTAACATTGCCCGGTTGTCAAAACTGACCTCATCAAGGAATATTAGGTTATGATAATCCCATCGTAGTCTTCGCATTTCGTCACAGAACCGCGTGATGTCATCTGATCGAAGCTGGATTGCTCTTCTCTTGAGGGCTTTCCATGACAATCCTGCATTATGTAAAATGCGGCAGATCGAGGAAGCGGAAATAGAAACATTGAATGTTTTTTCAAACAAATGCTTAGCTTCATCAAGATAAAGTGTTGGTTGTGAAAGATATAGCTCTACAAGCCAGGATCGTTTGTCTGAACCAAACTTCTTCGCGTCGCGGGCATACTCCTTTCGCGAGAAAAATCCGTTTTGTCGATAACTTGAGATCCAATTTGAAATTGTCGTCTTATGCTTCCGATAGATTCTGGATAATTTTTGCCTTAGAAAGACCCAGGAAAAAGTAACCGTAAAACGCGTGATAAATGGTATTTACCGATGCTCGCCGGTGGAAACGGTCTGCAAAATATCCGTCATTTTACGAATCGCCTTACAAATATACTCTTCCGTGACAAAACGTAACAATTTCGGGAAAAATAATAAAAAGATCCATGTGGTGATTTGCCACTAAGAACACTAAAGCAGAAGCCAATACGTCAAGGCATAAACAACATAGCTCTTGACATAGCTTTATTAGTGTTAGTAGGTGCGAAAATAGTATCTGTCAAATTACAGATTACGCTAGATTCCAAAAATTCATGCAACGGTCAATACTCAGTATAAATCAAATTTGCACTCTGCAGAGATGTTTTTCTCCCCCAAGATAAAGAGTGATGGGAATGCCCATAAATGTGTGCGGAAACGTAAAAACAACGTCACTCATATTTGATAAGACCCACGTTTGCTCAGAATGCATCAGCCTCGATCAACTTGTATAATTTTAGATCAATTTAAAGTATTCTGGCAGCACTGGCTTGAATATAACGTTGGCGACGGTGACAGCCTTTGCAATCAATGACAGTAGCTGTGTTGATTAAATTCACCAACACGCTCATTCATATTTACCCAAAATTGAGTAACTTTTACCCATTTTATAAAACACGCTGAAGCTTCAAACCATGGACCCAAAAGGAAGGACGTAGTTGTGCCGAAGAAAAATTTAAAAAATCATAGATCACTATCGTACTAGAGAACCGGCTTCTAGTACTATCAATGTTCCGTGTATACTAGATTATTTTCGATATTGCGTAGGTGCGTTTTAGTGTGCATGTTAGTTATTGTTCATTTGACAGTGACGTCACAGCTCAGATTTGACAGGTACTGGTGACCTTGTGTTCAGAAATTCGTGTATGAATAACAAATATGGGTAACATGACGGTTGTTGCTATCTCTTATACTCTCATGGTGAAAAGTGAGGTTAATTTTTTCATGCAATGCCCTATTATGTCAGCTCTCGGTTTATTTACAATTTTAGCATCGAAGAGAGTAGCAAGGTAACTTTCCACAGCAGTGGAATAATCTGAAAAACGGTTTGATCAGGATTCTATTGTTATTTGTACACACTACCAAAATCTAGTGTAAATTTCGTCCCTGAGACCGACAGATGCAAGCGTCCTTTAGCGCATAAGAATGTGTTGAAATAGATGAAAAAATAAATTCAACCGAACACATCTTTTGTCGAATTGCGTATGTGTCAGTTTCGGGAGATATAATTTTACATGAAATCTTTCTTTACTTTCCCCGACTATTACATTCCCGACTTTACGTTCCCGGACTATTTACAAACATGGATTAGGTCTCGTGTAAAATTCATAATTTCTAAGTGTGGCTTGATGATCATGAAGGGCCAAAAACGTTTGGGAGGGCCCGTAAGCAGATACACACACGGCCAGCCGTTTCAACTCAGTTTTGAGTCGTTTTTGACTCACTTTCGTCATTAGTGGAGTCACTCAAATTTGAGTAAATGTCACTGGCATTGTAGCAGATGACAAATCAAAACATCGACTCAAATCAGATGGTGTTTTTTGATTTGTCGACTTTAATCAATGCCGAAACAACATTTACTCGGAATTTGGTATTCCACTAATGACGAGAAATTAGTCAAAAACGACTCAAGAAGTTGAAGCAGCACAACCATCGCTACGCGAAACCTGTGAACAAGGAAAGAGAGTCTCCATCAAAAGCAAGTTCCTGCACCTACACACTTAGAAATTATGAGATTTTACACGAGACCTTATTCTTGTTGTTGTAAATAGATCCGGGATCGTGTAAATTCGGGGAACGTAATAGTTGGGGGACGTGTAAAGAAGATTTCGTGTAAAATTATGTCTCACCGAAGCTGACACACACGCACCCAGCTCGAAACATGTGTTCGGTTGAATTAATTTTCATCATCCTTTCAACTCTTCTCTTATGCGCACAAAGGACGCTTGCATGTGTCGGCTGTCAGGGACAGAAATTTACACGATATTTTGGTAGTGTGCTCTAGCATTAGTAATCTGAGCCCTCGATTGACCCAGAATGAAGCCCAGTAGATGGGGGTCGAAGAGCCCGCCCTCATGTCCGCGAAGAATGTTAACAATAGGGAGGAGGCGGTCCCATGCTCCTATCCAGATCTCGATGCCACTGATGGTCCCCTCCCTTGCTCTGTTTATATATTAGGTCGTGGATATTTAGTATATTTTGTAGTGGTCATTTGATTGTTTACCTGGTGTTGAGAAGGAATTTTAGCTGAAAGTAAAATGGGTTAGAGGAGTTTTATACCGTTCTTTACTTATTGCTCTGTGTTGTCTCGGTGTTTCTGTGGGTCTACCCCTAACTCTTGAAGAGTTGACTTTAGGATGTTTGGTATTGCCCACCGGTCATAGGATAGGAGAGAACAAAAAAAAAAAAAAGGATTAGTGATTAGTAACACGCTATGCACGTGTGAGATTTCCATGGTAATATTCTCACAGCGGCCGTTCGACAAAAATGGTTCGACGGAAGCGTATGAGAGATCATTCCCGATGATGATACTCGTTTACTCAATTCCATCATGTTTGGTTATAGAAGACAAGAAACATTCTACAACGTGCCACATTTAGGGAATATCAGGGCAGTGATCCCCCATCGTATTTCAAGTAATCATTACAAGCTGTCCATTTGGTTCGAGGCACTTTTGAACGTTGATGGGGCAGCCGGATTCACCACACGAAATCTGCCGCAACCAACTCAACAGAATGCGCCGATACCCTTTCACGAACCGAAAGGGCAGGGACCTAATTGTCAGATATTGTAATGCACTAATTGGAATAGAGGTTCAGCAAAAACTGCCGTTTAGGGGGAGATGGTTACCTATTTGTTTTTTCTTTCAAATCTTATTATTGTGACCTTCGATGCAAGAATAATAGCTTTTTGTGAAAGGAAAATGCGTTTCAAGTAATATATGAATATATCGTATGATTCTCTC